>JAUZND010005916.1:0-10979 GCA_034780555.1 Coelogynopora nodosa | reverse complement strand
TATTTATGAGAATAATAAATTATTTATGAGAATAATAAATTATTTATGAGAATAATAAATTATTTATGAGAATAATATATTATTAATGAGAATAATATATTATTTATGAGAATTATAAATTATTTATGAGTATAATAAATTATGTATGAGAATAATAAATTATTTATTAGAATAATATATTACTTATGAGAATAATTAAACTGACTAAAATTCTGGATGAAATTTAGAAAAACATACAGAAGAAATGGACCCTGAAAGAGTTGAAACACAAATTACAAGACAAAGTGATGCATTATATTGAACTATGCAATTATATGAAAAATGACGAGGCAATGGAACGAAATAAAGAAAAAAATGCAATAAGATACTTCTTTTGTTACCTATAATTTAGCTATACGGGAAAGTATCAAACGATTTTGACATATTTTTTACAGCATAATTTTTGAAGCATTGAACTCAATTAATATCTCACATGTTGGTGATGAGGATGATGATGATATTAATAATATATATAGATATATTTATTCACAAAATCCCAAACTTTATATATTGAAGTACTACTGTGTTACTTAAATAAAAAAATTATTCATAAAAATTGTTCTTTATTGTTTTGAAAGCAAAAATGTTTGGGTCCATTAGTCGGAATTCTCATCGAAATAAATCTGAGAGTAGCAAAATCAAGTTGAGTGAACGTCAGAATTCTCATTGAAATCATTGTGCAATATATGGCCATAATACATCACAATGGTAAAATGTCGTCTACAACTCTGTCAAACTTCAACGGATTTAAAAAAATAACCAATGTCTCATTGCTATTCTGCTAGTCTATCTATTCAATTTCATTATACTCTGTAAAAAATGATTTAATCAGCTGTTAATCACTAATACATCTATAACTTTGTTAAATTTCAACCGATTTTCAAAATATTGACACTTATAGCACATAGCTATTCTGAATTCTACATATTAAATTTCATTTACTATATGAAAATAAATATGAAAAACAAATATATAATGATACTATTTACAAAAAAAGTAGTACAGCAGATTTAGCTTATGTTGGTGAGTCATCAAACCGATTTTGGTTGTCATAAGTTGTAAACATCAAAAGTAATAGGATAAAAACAAAAAATAAGTCACTAATTACATCATTTGTCGTATAAAATTTAAAAAAATGGTTTAAAAACAATATTTTAAATTAAATAATAAGATTAAATTCTAAGTAGACACTAATTTAATTTTTTAAGGTTATATACGGTACTTACAAATATTTGTAAGTAGTATAAAAATATTGATCTTATAAGAAAACCCATTTTTTGTATAAGCATTATATATAATATTTATTTTTACAACTCTTATCATGAACGGCCGTATTCGAGCACTCTCGACTACATTTGCCGGGTCTAATATATCATTTAATAATGTCACATTCTATTTCAAACATTATCCAGGGCCGCAAAATTGGGTTTAAATACAGATTTTTATCTATATCTTCATTGATAATGCTGAAAACCAGCAACATAGCAAAATATGTGAAAATATTTATTTGTTATTTAGCCTTTAGTAATGAACGTATGCAATCGCGCGCTCTCATTTACACTCTACAGTTTGCTACCTTATTTCACAATTCTATTAACTGACTATAAATAGAATTATACAGTTATATTTTCAGCTAATGCAGTGAATGACGGTTTTCTTGTCACCCTCTGACGTTTCGCATAAACCATCTGTGTTGTGAATTAATACTCATTGCGGTGCCGTAACAATTCTAGATATATTCTTTTGAGCCCGTTTGTTCTACTATTATTATCATTATTTGATAAAATTTTGTGTTGTTCGTATAATCTAAAAGTTAATTTAAAAGTTAAACTCAATTTCAGTTTTTTTATTACGAATTGTAGTCAAAAGTAACGATTCTTCCTCCTTCGTCTCCTTCTCTATCGTATCTTCCATCAATATTATTGATATTTCCTTCTCTGACCATATTAATTTCTCGTCTGTCACTGATTAATTTCAGTTTGTTTTCTTGTTCGACAACTTGTGTTGATTGACATCCATGCAGTAGGGCAACTTTGGGAATTTCGTTTCGTCGGTTTCTGTGCAAAATTAGTTACAATTGTCTTTTCAGTGTACTATTCGATAGTCGATTTCTAGAGGAATATTTCCGTAGTAGTAAAAACTCCTTCACGTTAAATGGTAGAATAGTAGACAATAGCAATATATCCTTGATCGAAGCAAGCTGGGATGAATTTAAAGGGGATGGGTGTTGGGGGGTCAGGGGCTGAGGTTGATGAGTCCTGATCCGGATGTTGCCTTTCCCATACAACTTATATTTAATAACTTCAAAAAATATTAATGAAGATTATTCAGATAAATTTTTCGAAGTATTTTTATCTATAATAATTATTTTCTTTATTGATAATTATCACCAACATAAATATATATTTTTACTAATAATATATTTTCATTAAAAGTTTTTAGAGTATGTGCAAAAATTCCGAATTGAACAGTTACATTCAATTTATTATAATATCCGCTTAATTATTAACATATGTATACTATAAAATGTTATATGATGCTATTATTTTTTTATTTTTTATACCACAGTTAATTTATCAAATTATTAACCCTATAAAATAAACATGATATTCTATAAAAATTAGAATTAAAAACATTTTTTATAACATTAGCCGTACGTAATCATAACGATTTACATACTGTAGGTATGCATAAACGTGTTACAAATGTTATCTGAAAAAAAGCAATACTTGTCATGATTCTTAATTGTTATCTAATTATTAGGAATCATTCTTAACCCTAGCATTGCTAACCGCTTTCTGGAAACGTATTTAGTCTGATGGTTGAGGCTCCAAATGACTAGGTAACCATAATTTGGCATATGCCATTAAATTTTCTTTTTTTATTTTGATAAGTTTTTCAATTCGATTATAAAAATATAAGTAGGGTTTTCTAATTAAATTTTTGGCTAGCTGTCTATAAGGCAGAAACGATATGGGCCTAGTAAATATAAATGCATTAGATGGTTGGGATAAAAATTATGATTAGTATTAAGCGCTCAAACATATATTTAGAATAATGTATATTTTAAACAAAATTATAAACATTAATTACTTTTTTACACAGACTAAAATATGTCTAAAACTATTGTATATTTTGATATAATATTGAGTAATATGAATTACGTTATTGATTTCTACAAAACATATTCATGGAAATTTTACCGAATCAAAGAAAATTTAATTACGATTTATAAGAACAACTTTAGATTATATGATTTCTTTGGTGTTTTATACAACTTATAATAATTATATTAAATATATGTAAATAACTGTAAATTGGACTAATTTAGAAAGGTTTAGGAAGGTATAATAGAAATATTAATTATAAATAGACTTTACCGATTTTTTATATGCAAAATAAAACACGATAAATTTTCGCTTGCTGAAATCTAAAATTAAATATTTAGTAAATAAATTCTGTTAAAAATATATAGGGCCTACAGCTGAAAAGGTTAATGTATCGAGCTTCATATAAGGCTTCTCTCACAATATTATTAAAACTTTGCAATTTTCTAAAATGACATTTTTTTAATGTTTAAATTTCAATTTTATTTAGGGTTATAAATGTATATTAAATGCCATAAACTTTTGATTTGTTTTATCGCGATATAAGATGCCACTATAATATCAATGTGGAAACATCCATAATTTTGATTAATTTACATGTATTAATTATTTTAGATATCGAGATACAACAAATCAAAAGTTTACGGTATTTAATATATAATTCAAATTATAATTGAAATTAACAAATTTATAAATTATGCTTATTGTATAAAAATTAGACAGATATATCTAGTAGTTATGGAGTAGTTATAAATATCTCTGGTATAGGTTGTATTTATTTTTAATTAACCGTAACATTTTTTGAAAAATAAATATATTTTTGTAAAAAATAATAATTCCTATTACATAAAAACACGTGGAATTTAACTGTAGAAGCGTTAAGTACTATAATTAAATAGTGATAATTTATATATATTTACAGAAATAATAAATAATAAAAACAAATACAAGTATATAGCACACGGATTATATGGGGTTGTCTTATAATAAAGTGACGTAACATCCGAAGCGCGAAGGGTGGATTTGTAAGATAGTAACATTGCATGACAAGCCGGGGACAGAGATGTAGAAAGAATTAAACAATATATCTTAATTATAGTATTCTTTGATAACGATTTAAGCGTGTGAAATTAAATAAACGTACATTATAATAGAACAAATTGCAATTTTAAAATTTTCAATATTAAGCAATATATTATATCAAAATCTAATTTTTGCGATTGAGTTGTATTTATATGCGTGACAAGAAAAAGAGGGGATAGCTTGGGGGTTCTTTAGATGGTGTCATCTTAGGACAGTCTTCATATCCGCCCTCAAGCACTAAAGATTTCTTCTTCAAATCGAGGAGTTCCCCAAAACTGTATGCGAAAACTTCTCTCTCTGGATGAGGCTGCTTCCTTGAAAATTCTAAAAAGCTTCATAATTGTTTCGAAGACTCCTTGCCTAAGGAAAAATACAGCATTCGGATCGATTACTTACAAAAATTGAAATAATTTACAGTTCTTCAAATTATTAGACAACATTTTAAAATAAACTATATATAAATATTAGTATGTTTTTTATGCATCATATAGGCCTATTTGACATATATTTAAAGGTAATATCAAATAATATATACTAAAGTTCTATTTTCTTTGGGTAATACTGCTTTCAAAAAAAGGTTAAATTATTATAATTAAATACTTTTCGTTAAATAACATAATTTTATTCGTTAATTCTTTGTAATAATACAAAGTATAATATTTAAATTATGTAACAGCCAAAATATATATTAATTATTGGTGTTTATAATGGCTAATATATTAATTCATTGTTTACAAGGTAATATATTTATTTCAGCAGTGGATTCAAATCTGAAGATTTGCCGAAGCAGTTATTTAACACATTTTACAGTAAGTAAACTAATTTACAGTTATTTGTTACGTTTATTGTTATTTAAGTAGTTACATTTACTAACAGACACACAAAATATAACTGTTTTGTTGCTCATAAATTAAAATTACAAAAGAGAATGATTTAATTTTGTGCTGATTGACAAAAACAAAACTGATTATTACCAAGAGATTAAGTCACTGGCATTGCTAATATTATTTACTGCGAGTTCACAGTCAGTAGGAGAATAATTTTGTTGTTGATTGGTTTTTAGGGAATTTGTAAGATAAAAGTAGATTTATTTAAATGACAAAGGATTTTTAAAAGTTTTCATTGACATTTGGGTTATCTTTAAGACTCTTGCTTTAAATTATTTTTTCATTTTTTTCTTTATTTTTCTTAGTATAATTAGATGAAAAACATAACTATATATATCCAAAAGTGTTTATTATACAAAATATTATACAAATTTAATGAAATATGTAGAAAAAACGTTAATAGTAATGACAAATCCAGTATAGAATATTGCCAAAAATATTGTTTTGGATAGCATGGTGCCAAAGAAACTCTTGCAGATGTGCTGCAAAAAGTGCTTCACTCATACCTCTCATCGCACAAAACTTGACCTTACAAAGTCCTCAGCTGCTTTGTACATGGTTAGTATGCGGTCATTGGGGTCTACAAAATTGAATCGGTGGTTCACCCACTATTGAAAACGTAACTAATTCAAATGGACGGGCTAGTAAAAATGAAACTATATTTAACCAGAAATATCTATAAACAAATAATAGAGTATATATAGATAATTATATATATAGTTATGTTTTTCATCTAATTGGACTAAAAAAATGAAAAAAACGAAAAAATAATTTAACATGGGAATTTTAAAGATAACCAACATTTGTAATACCTAATAGTAATAGTAATAACTATAATAGTTGGATTCTACATTAAAATAAATTATATATGCAACCAGAATAATACTGTAGATTTTAAGTTAATGTCAGAGATGGATTCAGGGTAAGCTAGGGTCATATTTCCTCTTACAGATATAAGTTACTAAAATATAGTTGTTATTTACACCAGAAAATTGTGACTATATATATATATTAAATCAATACCTAAAAAGTCTAAAACATACCAAACACTAAAAACTAAAATATACCTCATAGGAGATATACTTCATCCTCCTAAACAAAATACTATATAATTGTCATTTCTTAGTAGTCAAGCCCATATTCAGGATTTATAAGGTATGTTTATAATTGTCAAAAAGGGCAGCCATAATAATATATTTATTCTGTTTATTAACTAAATATTTCATAAGTATGGATCTTACAGTTGATATTTAAGTAATATAATAATTTATTTACATTTAATACTTTTCATAATAACTTATATTTATTTAATAAAATAGTATACAGGGGAGTTTCAAGGCACTCAAGAAGGCACCAGAGCAAGAACTATGCACATAATAAAGAAACTATATGTTTTTTATATTATAAAGAATATTATGTCCATATGCAAAATAAATGTTGACATGCACAATTATTACTGTATGTACTGACCAAATATGTATTGTAATTGTTTCTCGTAATTGTATATAAAATAAATGGTAAGAATATGGATAATTTAAAAATATGCAATAGTAATACTAAAATTAAACATCAATTTGTATAAAAAATTAATTGTTGTGGTTGCAAACAACATAAAAAATTTAGTACCAAATGTCAATTATACAACTTATTTTTAAACAAGAACACTTTTAAATTTAAGTCTTCAGGGTTGTTTGTTGCTGAAAATAACAACTCTCTGAGTGTCATCCAATATATTACTATGAATATGATCAATATGCATCTGTGCAAAGGGATATAAGGCATTTTTGATACATTGTTCATTGCATATAATTATAAAGTCAATGCATGCAACTGAAAATTCTATCACTTTCACAAAATGTAACAGGAATGACACAAACTATTTTGAGCAAAACAAATATATTCATCTTTTGCATTTCTTTACACACTTTGATTGCTGCTGCACAATTGTACGGGACATTATCAGCTGTAGTGGAAAATTTCCAATTTTGGCTGGACAGCCATTAAATTATTTGCCCACTTCAGGTGATGGTAAATCTGTTTAGTAGAATTGAACAGGTTCTCTTCAAATGATGCCTCCTTGGCTAACAGTACAGTTAGGATTAAATGCAATAAGCTTTTTTATTTATCTGATATTTTGGTCAATTAATTGCAATCATAATAATCCTGTAAGGAAGTAGGTACAGAAAAAACAGGAATGTTTGAATTAATACTACATATTATAATGTATGCATTTAGAGTATAATGAATAAGGGGGAAAATTTCATCATAATCATCAGTGTAACTATTTACATCCAATTGTTCTGTAATTTGCAAATACAAACTAAATATGGAATAAATCACTTTAATTAGTCACATACATTTCTAAGCAGCAATATCGCAATTTAACTTCTGTTCTAATAAATTTATATTGTAGCAATTCCTGAATTCAAGAAGTAAGTATTATCATAAAATTACCCTTAATATTTAAATTAGCATGAAATTTGTGTAATATTTAAAAATATTTATCCAATTGATAAAATTCCATAGTTTCAAAAGTTGCTAAAAAGAAAATAAATAACTTTCTTATTATAAATTTCAGAAAATATCTAGACCATTTTTTATAATGGTTTATTAAATCTCTATATATAAAATATTTAAAACCAATGAAAATCCATTGTTAGCCATAATTGCTTTTATATAACAAATATTTTTGCATGTTATTTTATTAAAAATATATATGTAACAAGTGTTATTGAAATAAAATTTCAAATAAATGTAGTATTTTAATATAGTGATTCTTATTAGTAAAAATCTATCATCAGATGTCCTTAGCATGTTATATTTATTAAAAAAGGATGCATTTATTGATCTTGGATAATTGATGACGTCATTGAGGTTAAACCATGAGATCATTAAAATTATATATATTTCAAAGATTTAGAACTTCACTGAGGTTGATTTGTTAATATTTCAAATTTATCAGTGAAATAAAATTTTGAATTTAAGCCGATTAAAAATTGGTGTGGTTTTTACCCAACCCTTGAATACACTCTTCCCACCCCCTTGAATACCCTCCTCCCACCTACACATGCTAAATGCTAGTGGGTCAATTTAACGCCTCAATCTCTGGCTATATACTTCGACAAGATCCTAGTGTTACACTCCTAGAATTAAGCTTCCTCTTATTCGAGTTACATCTATTTCAGAGACCCCTCAAGGCAGCCATGTCCTTCCCCATCGAGTATTACATGACCGGCAATGTGCCGCGAGTGGCCGCGCACAGTCTGTTCCTCAAGTACGACCAGGACTCCAGTGGTACCCTGTCCCGAGCGGAGGTGGGCGCTCTCCTCACCGACGATCTGGGACTGACTCCGACCCAGGCGGACTCGTTCTTCCTTGTGGTGGATGCAGACGGCTCGGGCTCCATCAGCTTTGAGGAGTTCTGGGGACAGATCCAGGCCGGGTCAACTGCCCTGGATGCTGTCAGTGACCACTCCAGGTGAGGTTGATGTGAGATGGAGGGAACTTTGACGGTACATATTATTAGATCTTGTTCAGTAGAAAGTTTAGCTCTGTCCCTGGACCTTCATACCACCAAATTGTCACTGTACTCCGTATACTTTGTTTCATATTCTGAGTTCGGCAATACGTGTCCAAAATTCTTCTGGATTGTGTAGATTATACATTAATCACGATTATCTGTAATACGTTAATCGTGTTTTTATTGAAAACACATTCGCTGTAGCTTTTATTTGTTCACTATTCATATTCCGATTACGTAATAAGTTTAAATATCAAAATGTATTTTATCCCATTAGCAGTAGGACCTAGTAACTAAAATGTATGTGGCAACATCCAAAATTAACAAATATATATTTATAGTAATCGTTTGTTTAGCAAAATCAATCGATATAACATTCAAAAGATTAAACAAACTGGATGATTGCTCTTGTCTAATGATTCAAATAATTATCAATAAAACTTAAATGTGAATTATGCTCCGTAATCAAATATAGTCTTATAATTCAAACAACATTTGCCCTTTCCAAATTAAGACTACACCAGATCGAAATTCAAAATCCTAGCTAGGGACAAAGCAGATCATTACGATCAAAATATTGCGCAATAATTGACACTGATAGTTTTATTGATGTGATTGAATATACTCGTAAGGCCCTTGCACACCAAGCTCAACGGAACTCTCTGCAAAAACTGGAACTTTTCAATGAATCTATTTAGGTATACTTTACTGTGGTGATAGAATGATATATACGTATAGCCTGTATGTATTTTAATATAAATATCTAAATATCTGTCTCAGAATATAAATCCTTACTTTTATTGTTAATGCTATCATAATATATTTCGGTGTTATATAATAGTTTTAAAAGTTTTTGATGGCATAAAAATAGTTAATTTTGATGTGTAATATATAGTAAGTAGTAGATTACATTAGTCATAAATTGTGTAGAATATATATCTTTATATTGCAGCGTATTTTAAATTATCAGAAGTTATTTAAAATTTATCAGAAATCATGAACGTACACTGTTATAGTTATTTGTTAGAAAAATTATGAAGAAATTATATATTGTTGAACTTTTATGGAAATAATTTTCAATAGTACTGTAGCTTACAAGTAAATATTTATTGGCATTTTCTAATTTGGTTCAGCTAACACAGAGAAGGAAAAGTCCATTCATTTTTCTTTGCGCGATAAAGACTGTTACAACTACTATAATCAATAGGGTAGATAGACACAAGACCACTAGACACGGTTAGCTTTATCTTTAGCACCATTGTCTATGGTTCATACTCTGCCTTTAGTTCCGTAAAAACACCATAATATGGTGCAGTCATAAAGCGCGACAGGCAGTCTTATCGAGTTATTGTATTTTAATTACTAAGAAAAGTTATAGTTTATCAGCGTACTATATTGATTGTGTTCCACTTTTTCACTGACTATAAATTAAGTTGTAACCTGATAAACTTAAAAACAGGATAGTAATATGCATGTACCACCAAGTTATGTGTAGGCCTACCCCTAACAGTACTACAGCTGTAGTTCATTTTAGCGAAGTGATTTTATAAGCGGATAAATGTTGTAAATATATTCCAGCTTATACATAGTTTTCTTCTAAAAATTCGTAGTACGCCTATTTCGCAATGTGTGGAGATTCGTTCTGCTGATTCACCTCATCACCACAGCCCAGCCTACATCTATTATGCTGTTTCCTTTGTAATCATAGCATATATTATATTATAGGCTATATTATATAGTTAGTGCTTTCGTCGTCCTCGCCTAAAGATCTATGGGCTGGGGCGGTGCCAGGGGTTCTGGAATCCCTTTATTATAAACAGAAGTGACATTTTTATTACTTATAGAGTTTATTTACTCAAATTTTAGGGTAAAATCTAGAATGATGTATTTATCGTATAGTTTTTTATCATACAAAATAACTTAATATATAGGTAATTGAATAATGTCCGACTGTGAAATTAAATTAAACGTTACTGTCATGTTGTCACAGAATAATCCTAACATAAATATGACAACATCGAGAAGGGAAAAGAATGTGATGAAAGTGAAGAATCATCAGAATGAATAAAGATTGAGTAACTGTCTTTCAAACAAAAATCATCTCGGCTATTGTAGTTACAACAGTTCAGGACAAAAGTCCACATAAACATAATAACCTTAGTTATAGTGTATTAATGTTAACAAAAACAGTTCCATTCGATTGGTTCTGTTGTTATAATAAAATATATCATTTCATATATTCTTATAATCATGTCGAATGGAACATTTATTTAATATGATAGTAAATGTGATATCGATTTAACATACACCTAAGTCGTCTCTATTTATTAAAAAAAGGGGGGG
>JAUZND010005915.1:0-10979 GCA_034780555.1 Coelogynopora nodosa | reverse complement strand
GTGTACTACCTCTACTGTCAATCACTTTTCCGGGGTGGGAGATGCATCTTCTAATAGAGGAATGTCACGTGTAAGAGACATGAAGAGTAGAAGTCCCTATTCCCTACTACAAATATAATATTCAAATAAATGATAAGTACATATTTATATACTTGCAAACAGATGAATATATCCGAACAATAAGTCATAGTATACTATTATATGATTCAATACTATGTATATATCAACCGAATTAGTACAATTAATTCAAATAAAATTTAGAAATATGATTTTTAAAAGTGTCAAGCTGACAAATGTTCTTTTTATTTTATTTATGTTATTTTTAAAGATTTTTGCCGACATATGGTTTAACGATGTCATCCATTACTCAAAATAAAAGTGACCTTTAGTTTTGGTTAATGTAAATTTATTTTGTGTCGCAATCGCGACACAAAGTTAAAAAATCCTGATCAGACTACATATATATTGATATTGATGTACTTTAAAACTAGAGCCACATAGGAGTGCCTGGTTCAAAGCAAATTAGGCTAATTAATACTAATACTAAGTGTCTAATAGATTAAATTATGTTTTGATTACTGTCCCTTGTGTTTAATGTTTTTTTTATAGTTATGCAACTAAACGTATGGTTTCATACTAATATTAATACATAAAAAATATATTTAGGATGTCTTGGAAAAAGCAGTACTTTTAAAAGGAAAAAAGCAGTACATTTTTAATAAAACAGTACCTTAAGAACGTACTAGCAGGACTTTATTTTTTAAAAAAGTACCTACTTTAGAAGTACCATAATCTCAAAGGAGTACTTTGGGAGTACCAGCAGTACCCGTACAAACCTTGTAAATGGCAAAATCTTCAGGATTTAACCTTGCTAATTTAGTAGCCATCAGATAATTTTCAAACTTTTCGAAAGAAACTATATAATATATTTCAAAAATGTTCAAATAATAAATATGCATATCCATGAGGAACAATATAGTTCACATTTTATTCTTGGTCGGTGCGTTAACCCTTCGTACGTGGAGGAGGGGGTATGTCAAATTGTTTTGAAAGAAATTAAGTTTTTGATTGAACGATATAATGATACATTTAACTTAAATAATAAATTTATTTATTGAAATAACCAGCAATTTAAAATAAGAATCAAATAGCATTTATACTACTTATAGCTAATTGATATAAGTAGTATAATTATAAAAATATACAAAACAAACATAGATATTGTTATGTATATGGTTATAAAATAGCTCTACATATCTTTAGAATGTGTCTTTATACCAAATTTCAACTTAATCAGATGATAGGAAGTTTGTTTTTCCAGGTGAGGTAAAATACCCCCAAAACATAGCAAACCCTACTAAACAGAGGGTTAATCTAACAGACAATAAGAACAGAGATAAATTGTATTAATTGTTATTATGAAACCAAAAACTATAATTGAAAACAATTATTAGAATCAAGGTTACTTAAGTGTGTGTATCTATTTAGTATGATAGACATCTGCATAACATTTTTGTGAAAAACACTTTTTCTAAAAATGAATGCCATTTTAATTCTGAGGATTTTATTTGTTCTTAGGTTATAGGATATATAATTTGTAATGTCCTATATTTATTAAATATACCCAGTCTACTCCGGTTAATCATAAGAAAGACAAATTCCCTTTTCTTGGCGTATTGTTATAATGGAAAATACTTCGACGAACCGGAACAATGGCTATAAGTGAATTGTCAGCAGAATTCGTAATATGGTCACTATATATGTACCTAAAATGTAATTTTCCGTCAGCTATTTGGAACAGGGATTAACGCTGAGGGCACCATTTTTAGATATCAAACAAAGACATTGGAATAAAATGAAAGCCTATGGTCTCAATTTTCATTTGTAACGAAGCAAATAACTACTTCTTTCATTATCAAATATAATACGTCTTCCATTTTTGATTATCACTGCTGTGATAATCAAAAAAGGATTATAATACTGTGAGCAATATATTTTACTTGTTCCGATTAGCTGGAGCAGAATAGTTTTAATCTATTATAGATGGGTAAAAAATATGGAACACGATTACATGAATTTTGATTTAGTACTTCTAATTAGTTTTTCAACCCCACTCTGATCTTGCACGATCACCGAATAAATGTAAAAAATTAAACATTATATTAATTAACAAAATTTATATAATATTTAGACATAGACACACAAAGTTACCAAATATATTCTGCATTGGTCGTTGAGCTATTAGAACAAACATATAAATATGATGTTATTAAAAATGTGTATTTATTTCCCTTTGGTAATAAAATAAGTAATATAACAAAACAAAAATCACCTAAAACTAATACATGCGATACTAATAAAGCAGCAAAATACTGGAAGCAAAATAATTTTATTAAAAAACGAAACCGACCAATAAAAGTATTACATTATACAATAAACAAAACCTATAAAAACACACCAAACATGATCAGTCTGTAAAAACCTAATACATATCAAATAGTGATACAAGGAAGACAGCTTAAAAGAGTTACAAGGCACTGTTGAAATGCACACATAAAAGATATCATATCACAAAGACACCCATAGCTGACTAATCTTCATCAAACTTTCACCCTAGAAAAAAAACATTCAATTAACACCCATCTCACTATCATCCAGTGAAATGGAATGGTGCTGACTATGCCAACTGATGCGCATGACATGCTCCTCATCTATGGTACAAGTTTAACTGTCAGCTATTGTATTATGGTGTGGAGAAACAAGATGTTAGAATGATGATAATACAAGACCTGAGAACCTTTTGGGTCATAATGGACATTTTCCCGCTTATCCCAGAGTCAAATAGGTAAGAATCAATTAAATTGTAAATGAATGGTTAAATAAGGTGTTATGGTTCTAACTGAAAATTGAATTATTACAAAGCTAAATAAATATTATAGCAAACAATAGGAATAACAAAGCATGATATATCACGCATTAAAATAGTTCAATATGTTATCTTAGTGATACTTTAAAAAAGGCTTTCCCCGTTTTTGTCGTTTACTCGGCCTCGGACACTCTGCTTAAACTACAGATGAACCACAGTCAACCCAGTCACCAAACCAACCAATCACAGCTCGTCCCTGGAATGTCCCCGCCCCTCCTCTTCCCCCCCTCTACACCGACACTCCTCCACCGGATCCGCATGCTCCGCGGTCAACACGCGGTCAAACCCCGGCGGCACGACCACCGGACCCAGCAAGCGGCCCGCCAGCCCCTCCAACACCCGGCCGTAGTAGCAGAGGTTGTCGTGTGGGAGGAGGCGACCTCGGAGGTAGTCGCGGCCCCTGCGGCCTATCGTCTCAGCCTGGGCCGGGTTGTGTCGGGCCCAGCGGAGCTTCTGGGAGAAGTCGGAGAGGTCTGCGGCGAGGGGGATGTAGTGTTCCATCGGCTTCAGGAGGGGGAGGAGGGACGTTGATTTGACTATAATACTGATCATATTATGCTAAACAAGGATATATCGACATTTCAGATCAGTACATACTGACGTGTATTTCTGGAGAAAATAAGATTTTACTACCAGTTAGTACGTAACCAGTGCTAATATAATTTTACAAATGGTTCTTGTTAGATTACAGACAGTGATTTTGTGACAGTTTAAACGTTATAGAAGTATTACAGAAGCAACAAGAGATCGTTTACTACTCAAATCTAACATGCAAGCTTATCGTTCCGAATATATTTCTTCATGTTCTTTCGATGACATATATTTTCGTAAAATATACCGGAGTAATTTATGACGTAATATGACTTACTAAATAAAAATAGCCTTATGATGTAATAATATGACTTCTAATAACATTAAAATAGCATTCATGACGTAATGTATGACTTCTAATGAGATAAAAGCAGTCTTTGTGCACCTGTACATAACTGGTGTAAGAACATCTTTATTAAATAACTTCATTATACTTAGCTATTAGCGCATTTTCTGTTAAATTATCTTTTGACGCTAACCCATGACTAAATTATGGTGTCATGCATGCCATTTATAACTATCACATAACTAACATCATAATGTGTTAAATTGTTGACGAATATTTAACTGCATTTACGAATAGAATCTAAAAAGGGGATATAATCCATTATAAACTACATATATTGTATAACCTTAATGCCTGTCCTTCTTAATTAATAGCAATTAAGTGAAGTAAAATCAATAGTATCATTACTTTATATTGGATTATTTAAAACAATGTTGTAGTAATGTTAAATAAATACAGTAGAGATATAATATAGTTTAATGCCTAACTCAAAAATACGTTTAAATTCCACAAGAAACTAATTTGATTAAATTAAGGAACAGTCAATATTTCAAACAGTAATGAAAGCGTTTTATTTGTTAACTTATATAAATTTTCTAATAAAAATGCGTTACGTAATACCAAAAGTGCATGAAATTATACCAAATATTTAGTAAATTATAATTAAATAACTAATTAATAACAAAACAAAAAAAGCGTTGGTTAATACATTAATTTTTAATGTCTACAGAATTTTACTAAATAATACATAAACTTTCCTAATCTGAAATTGACATTAATTTTACATTCCTTGATGTAATTCTTCAATTATACTGATGAATTATAGACCATAGCATTATCTAAAAAATTACATATTTAATGTTTTACAATCCTAAATGTATACATACACCTTATATAATTTACATTTTAATGACTATAGTAAATATTTAGTAAACGGAATAGTGTGCGATACGAGCGAACTTTCTGTTTGACAATCGATTCTCTCAGGAATATTATTTTCATCTTTCTTGAAGACTCGTAGTGTGAAAAACACTAAAAAGCGTAGTGGTGATTCAGTGAAATATTTCTATGATTGTTCTTAGTTTATTAATTGCTTCAATATTTCGAAATTCACTCTTTAGTTGTTTTGTAATATACACAAATTGTTGTAATAATTTTAAACTATTGAATATTTTGATTTCAATCTTCAATGTATATTAATTGAATTTTGGATTCAGAAGTAAGCCTATGTTATTTTAATACTTATTAACGTATACCTTAATAAAGAGAACTAGTTTTCGAAAACACGTTCGGCAATAATTATATATTTTTATGAATTAATTGAAATTTAATCCATATTGATATATTTCTAAAATTAATTATTAACAAGACCAGTCAGACTGCATCATTGCAAAACGTAATAAGCAAACATAAATGGATAAAAATCACCTTCAACTCCGAGTAAAAGTGTTCATAGTACTTCGACTCCTGCTTGAATATGAGCGAACCACCCGCGAGCAAAAGCGCCAATCGATACGCCGCAACCGTCCCGTCCATATTGATCTGATAGCGATAGCGGAAGAAGTCCGAGAAGGGCACATGCGGTGACCTCTCGCCCACCGTCGAGTCGTTGGTGAAGAAGAACATCGCCGTCAGCCGCGCGTCCACCTCGTCCGGGTGCTCCAGCGAGTACTTCACCAGATTGATCCTGGCCTGACTGCTGTCGCGGCCCCTCCAGAAGGCCAGGTCCTGTTTCTGTCGCCAGTCGAGATGCGGCGTGTTGAGCGCCGTGAAGACGTCGAAGGAGAGCCGACTCATCATATTGAGGGTCCAGTCCATGGTGTCGTAGCTGGGGATGACAATATCACTGGTCGTCTCACTGCCACACCAGCTCACTATGGGAATATGCAGGCCACGCTTGTGGTCCGAGAGCGGCCAGTCGCCGAGGTTCATGAGGAAGTCCAGGTCGGGCAGCCGAGTCTTGCGCAGCAACGAGAGCAGGGCAGCATCGCTGAACATGGTGAAGCCGACGTGCTCCCCGAAACAGCGTCGATACACCCGGCTGTCCTTGACCACGTAGCGACAGGCGGCCACAGCATGCGGGTTGGTGAAGTGCCGTGTGAAGCGGGCGGACACCTCGTTCATGTCGATTGGGCCGGAGAACTGGCCGAGGTCAGCCTCGATCTGGGAGTAGTTGGCCGGACAATCGAGCAGCTGCAGGAACTGGGGCAGGGACTGGCGCGGACAGTGGCACATCTCGGCGTAGATGGGCGCCTGCAGGACATAGGGAGAAGCGGCAATGCGACCCTTGTCCTTGGCGCCACCGGCCATTGTCAGGACCAGTTCAACATCGTCGTTCACGATAGATCGAACCAGACGGAAACGAACCACGTAGCTGCCGTCCCGCAGATCCTGAATGTCGTGGAAGCAGCGCACCGGTGTGGAGTGGTCTTTGCGGATGACGAGATTTGCGGTGAACAAGTTGGAGCCACGAGACACGGTCACATTGTTGCCAGATGAGTCAACCAGCTGAACGAAAATGTAGCGCACTGGGATCACTATCTTCGTGTGCAGACCAGGACCGTAGACGATAAACTTAGCTGGATCCAAATCATCGAAAGAATTATCACCATAGCAGTTCGTGTGCAAAAGAATGAAAGATAACAGAAGAATAACGAGTCGTATCATACTTTTTTCCTGAAAGATAGAACAGAAAACAAGGGAATTAACATAATAAGTCTTCGACAAATGAATGTGATATTAATACGGCCAATCAACTATTGTCAAGAAGCCTAAATTGTAGCATCTGGTAGACATTTGTATTTCCTAGAGTTACGCAGCACTCTAAACAAGTTTAACATAATCGCTTACAGTGTAACGAGTATGGGAAGTGTTCTATCTTGACAAGGGGTAACAGCTGAGAGAGACAATACAATATATGCGGCAGTTGTGACCAACTCAAACATACGTACGTACATGTTATTAATATCATAGTATTACAATCAATAAATTGAGTGATATTTATACAAATTCAACAATTAAATACAATTTAAAAAAATATTTGAAAAAATATTAATTTATAAATAAATTTAATAATGATAAATTTTATTGACATTTTACATATAAACAATAAAAAAATATCGTTAGATCTGTTGATTGGTATGCTTATAAGAGTGTTGGTTTATTCGATATCAAGACTTATTCAATTCAATTGGACTTTACTTTCTGGAGCTTTGTTCGTAATATTCGGGGCTAAGAATCGACATTTAGGAAAAGCAATGAATGCAATAATAAAACAAAATAATTAAAAATTCGAGTTGAAAAATATATGTTTACTTCTATTGGTTAGCAATTAAATTAATGGATTAACTATTGGAGGGGTTGACTTGCGTAGTGATCAGATACAGACACAGAATATTGAAAGTTTACCTCCCGGCCATTTTTTATCAATTAGTGTTAAAGAAATAACATAATAGTAATGGAATAAGTACAATTATCGCACATAACATATGAGATAAAAAGTCACAATCAATCAATACCTTTAAAGGTGAATACATAATATCCATCGTTGAATAATTAATATGATTGATTATAGTGATCACGTTATACTATTAAATGTCAATATAACGTGTCTAATAATGCTAGCGTGCCTACACAATATATCTATTTAATAGTTTTAGAAGTATTAGTGACGTAGATTATTAACGTTAGTTAGTTTGATGTTTTCTAAAAACAATCATAATACTCTCGGGCTATAAATTATAAAATTTAAGGATTAATATATTGTATATATTATTGACAAAAAATTGAATTAATACATTAAATCCGCACTGTAAAAAACTTACTAGAAATTAACGGAAAACCCCAAATATTAAACAATTAAGCAGTAAGTTGTGCTGGTAAATTCTTTCAGTCAGTATTTACTGTTTGTCTTCTGTCACTTGAACTATTTATTTTAATGGATATTAACAGTTTTGTTGTTGGTTCCAAGACTGGTTTGCTATTAGACTCTAATAGATCCAACGGTTTATTTTACTATGTTATACACTAGATTCATAATACATTAGTTGCTAATTAAATTAATTTAGAAAACTAATAGTAATTTACCACCGTTTTAATTCACACAAAAATGATGACAATTCTGGATTATTACATGGTTAAAATAAATGTCAATACTTACCTGTTGCACTTATTTTGTTACGTTAATGTTGCACTAGGATTTTTAAATTAATTTATTTTAAGTTAAATATTACTGTTCCCGATTATGACTCATCGTATCGCAGACTTTCCCAAAAGACATGCTTAGTTTCGGGCAAATTATAGGTTATATCTGAATTAAAATTACATATTTTTATAGAGAATATATTTCGTGGAATTCTTAGAAATCTTACAGCTAATAAGTTATACCTTACATTTTGATAGTTAGTGTATTCTAGTCTTTCTGATAATTATATCTCAAAGTTTATTAGATATTATAGAAGTGACAGTAGTTATTAGTTTAAACTATTGTTATCCATATAAGGATTTTGTACTTGTTTAATGCATTTACATGTAAATCTACAATGATGTAAAATATAAATGAATTAGAAAATTGTTTCTATTCATTTACAGTATACACTCAACTTTCAAATGGATCAGATATTCTATTAAAAAATAGGGAGAAAGAGAATATAATATTGATGCTAACTGAAGAAAAACATATTGTTTTATCACAATATATATTTATTATTGTGATTCCATTGGAAATCAATATGCAACAATGAGTGTGTTTCATGAGCTACTAGACTTACTAGATGTCTTCTCGTTTTTGAAGAGTCTTAAGAAGCAAATGGCATTTAAGAAAGTATGTCGTGGCATTTAATGAATTTTTAATATTTATATAATACTGTAAAATATAATGGATATCAACATAAAACCATTTATTTTATTAGTTAAGAGTAGTAAATTTTAATGCTATGTGGAAACGAGTTTGTACATCATATTTCTTCATAAAATCCTAATTTACTAATTATCTTAATTTTTATAGATAATATTTTGTATTTTTACAGATGGCTCATTTTACTACCATGTTTGTGTCATGTTTATATATATAAACCACAAATTTGAATTTACCTCCTTTCACAGCAAATGTATTCTAAAAGTGTTTGAGGTGTTGCAGATCACATAATCTATGATGAACAGTCTGATCAGCTGCTTACTCAGATAATATGCTTTGTAATTGCAATATATATGTTTATGTTTTGTTTTCTGTTCTCATGTAATTTTTTTTATGAAATGATTTTTATTTAAAATGTGTGATTAATAATATGTTTAGCTTAGACTGTTTAATGTGAAAGGCAATAATATGCATAGCGAAGATATCATTATTGGGTGAACATTTCTTGATGATTAATGTTTTCAATGTTGAAAGGCATATTTCATGATGTTTCATGACAATAGTGAAATACAATCTAAACAGTTTTGAAAAGTGGAAATGTTTATTGGTTAGAAATCAACTCTTATTGTGAAGCTATTTGGCCAAGAGGAAAACAAATGCATCCGAGGTAGTCATTGTTGATAATCTAATAGAATTTGGGAACAGGGCCTATTTGTGGCATATCAGAAGGCCTTGTAGGAAAAATTAAAAAGAAGAGGAAAAAGCAGCAAAGTTAAAAGGCTTAATAATAATAAGAAGAAGAACACATGAAACAGCTAGCAAGGAAAGACAAAGAAGGGAAAGCGAATTGCAAAAAATTAAGTCTAAAAAGAGGATTTCAATTGCAAGAAGTAGGAAGGCAGAGGTCATTTATATGACTTTTCAGCTTGTAAATTATGTCTACGATGTAAACTAACAACTTTGGTAGTTCATATAAAATGTTATATTTTTTTACCACTATTTATACCTATGATTGTCGACATTGTAGTTCACTTGGAGCTGAAAAAACTATGCAGTGTGCAATGTATGTTTTAAGGGCAGCAAATTTGGAAAAGCAAGAGGCAGATCAACATCTTTAAGCATGTGAAATAGAATATGAAAAGTATTTTTTCAAGTACCAAATCTATACTTGCTTGTTAGCCTCTAAATCTAAAACTTTTCAGGGTGGAAAAAATGGCATCCAAAATTATGGCAGTGGCAAGACAACTTTTAAAAGAAAGGTGGAAATGGCCAACCTAAACAACTTCCAAAATGTTTAAAGAAACATAAAGTCTACCATTTTTGGTCTTGCACAATATTGTATTGATAATGTTTCTGTTTAGGTGGCTGTTTTTATATCATTACCATTTATGATTTTGTACAATATTATACTGATAATTTTTCTGTATATGTTGCTGTTTTATATCAATACCATTTTTAAACAATAATAAGGACTTTTTATTTGAAACACCTTGAAATGGTAATTTTTAGCATGTAAATAAAGTATTATGTTTTGTAAATTATTTAAATAAATCTACAAAGAACAAAAATGTTAAAAGCTAGAGACTTCTTTTTAAATAACCTTCTGCATTTATTTACTAACTGCATCTCTGGCAGCACTGTTACTGCTCAGAAGCAAATAAAATATAGTTATAATTATTAATAACTTATATAATTTGACCCTAAAAATAATTCCAAAAACATCTGAAGAAACACATTGAAGCAGTTTCATATATTCATCTAATTGACATTGTCACAAAATTTCAGTTTGATATGTTTAATTGTTCTTATTTTGATAGATAACACTATTCCTTTGTTTCCAAAGTCTTAAAGTGCAAAAGGTATTTGTTAACACCTTGGAACTTAAAATTCATCATCAAAATTATATTAATAAAACAAAAAAGATTAATTGTGAGTTATTCAGAGGCAGTGATATTATTATTTTTTATATATGTATAATACATATACTGTAATTGTGGGTAAATAAAAATTGACAAAACTAGTCAGAAAAATCAGTATTATTATGTTATGTTTAATATTTATAAGGATATATTTCATGTACTTATACTGCATATTTTACTACAATTTGTAGTAAAATAAATAAACAGTGTAAACTTTTATAGTATAAAAGCCAAAACTGTATTGTAATATATTATTGAGATGAAAGCACTTGAATAGTTATAACATAAGTTATACATATATATTAATTATATAAATATATATTAGTTATATAAATATATATTAGTTATATAAATATATATTAGTTATATAAATATATATTAGTTATATAAATATATATTAGT
>JAUZND010005914.1:0-10980 GCA_034780555.1 Coelogynopora nodosa | reverse complement strand
CTAAGAGCTTCATACTTAATACCAGGCTAAGAGCTTCATACTTAATACCAGGCTAAGAGCTTCATACTTAATACCAGACTAAGAGCTTCATACTTAATACCAGACTAAGAGCTTCATACTTAATACCAGGCTAAGAGCTTCATACCTTATACCAGGCTAAGAGCTTCATACTTAATACCAGACTAAGAGCTTCATACTTAATACCAGGCTAAGTGCTTCAAGTTTGATACCAGGCTAAGAGCTTTATACTTAATACCAGGCTAAGAGCTTCATACTTAATACCAGACTAAGAGCTTCATGCTTAATACCAGGCTAAGAGCTTCATACTTAATACCAGGCTAAGGGCTTCATACTTAATACCAGGCTAAGAGCTTCATACTTAATACCAGGCTAAGAGCTTCATACTTAATACCAGGATAACAGCTTCATACTTGATACCAATCTAAGAGCTTCATACTTAATACCAGGCTAAGACTTCATATTTAATACTATGCTAAGAGCTTAATACTATGCTAAGAGCTTAATACTTAATTTTGATTAAATGTAAAAGTTTTATGTAATATATTGTGTTATATGGGGTGTGCAACCCCCCTTGTGAAATAACATGTTATAATAGAATTTTGAATATAGAACATATTTTAATAAATTATAAATTACTAATTTAAGCTTTGGCCTATAGCTGTACTATTACGTTATTGTTTGTTGAACAGAATTTTCACCTTTTTAAATAATCTCAAACTACCGTAATGATTGTGAACCCCGCTATTCCAGATCATTATGATAATTGATGTATCTGTTTTAAAATTAATTTAAGCTATAGTTACACAGTAAGTCAATTTGAAGAGTATATTTTACGAAGTAAAATTGATTAATTTGTTATTGCAAGCTATATTGTTCAAATTTACAAAAATGAATTGGTACCTTTGATAGAAATAACTTGTCATGTATTTTTCGTGAATTATTTTGTAAATTAAGTGATTATTGATTAAATTGAACACATTCAATTAAATAATTACTTGAATTATTATATTCTAAATACAATTTGTATTCTACATCGATTAAAAAAAAATTATTTTTGGATTAAACTAGTTTCCATTGATCTATTTGATACAAAATATTTAGAAAGCTATGCATTAACCCACCACTGCTCATTTTGTGATAAACTTGAAAGAAAAAATTTCTTGATGTATTAGCTAAATTTATATTTTTTAAATAATATGACTTACGAAGTATTCCTATTGATCCAGAGATACCTGATGATACTACTTGCACTATTAATTATATTAATTTGATTACTTAATTCTAATTGATATTTCCTCTCTTGGATAATCTCATTTTCCTGAGCTATGTAATAAACATTTATTACTATATTTTAGGATCATTTGAGGATTTTCGTGTTGAAGAATACAATTTTCCCGCAACGGTCGCGTTATAATTGATACAGTATATAAAGTACCGAGATGTAAATAGCACTAGATTCGGATTCACCAGATTTGCCAGATTCGCAAAAAAATCATATTTCTTTATTAAGTTGTAATAAGAGAATAAATAAAGAAATAAAATCTATATTAACATATAATACTAAAAAAAGTAGACTATCTCAACAAACTACTTATTTTGTAATTGTAGTTTAACTTAACAAATAGAAAAATTCAAACAAAGACATCTAGAAGGAGATTCATCGGATGTTTAAAATGTATAAACTATTATATATTATGAAAATTAACCCAAATAGACTATCTATACTACTAATTTACAGATAAGTAGTATATAGCCAAAACAGTAAACTATATTAATTTCCAGCACCAGATTCAACGTAAAAAATATGCAAAAATTTTTAGCGGTTTTTAAAAGTTTAAAAACTAATTTATACTATCAATATTGACTTAAATATACCACACATACTACTAATTTACACATAAGTAGTATATAGCCGAATCGGTACACTATATTCATTTCCAGCAACAGATTCGACTTCAAAATTTGTGAGACCATTTTAACAGATTTAAAAAAATTAATAACTGATTTATATGGACAATATTGATTAACAATATTAATATTAAAATTAACAATATTAATTAACAATATTGACCTATTTTGTGTAAATTAGTAGTATGTGTGGTCTATTTGTGTCAATATTGATAGTATTGTTTTTTAATTTTTTAAATCCGTTGAAATGGTCTCACAAATTTTGAAGTCGAATCTGGTGCTTGAAATAAATACAATAGTGTACCGATTCGGTTATATGCTACTTATGTGTAAATTCGTAGTATGTGTGGTCTGTTTAGGTCAATATTAATAGTATAAATCAGTGTTTTTAAATTAATAGTATAGATAGTTATTTGGGTTAATTTTCATAATATGTAATTGTTTATACATTTTAAACATCCGATGAATCTGCTTCTAGACGTTTTTATTTGAATCTTTCTATTTGTTAAGTTTGTTAGATATTTGTCGTTTTTAAATGTTTCATACAATTACAAAATAAGTAGTTTGTTGTGATAGTCTACTTTTTTTAGTATTATATGTTAATATGGATTTTATTTAATTATTTATTCTCTTATTACAACTTAATAAATACATTAAAAAAAATTGCGAATCTGGCGAATCGGGTGAATCCGAATCTGGTGCTATTTACATCTCGCTATATAAAGTCATATAGCAGAATCTCAAAACCCTAATTAAGAGCTCTGAATAATTGTAACGGTCGAGTCCTAGATTTGGAAATAATTTTGGCCAGAATCAATGATGACAATACCATGCAATATTTAAACACATACCGCAAACTATATCTGCAGTTAATTATTTTAAAAACAATTTATGATTTTTTTTCTTGTCGTGCTGCGTCCCCACCCCCCATACACCCCGTATTACGATAAATGAATCAATTACTGCTATTAGTGTATAAAATCGATATATTTTAAGGTAGATGAGTGACAGAATAAGTAGTACAAGCAAGACTGGATTCATCTTAGACATGGCCAGCGAAGCAGGACTTCGTTAAATTCACAGGAAATAGTAACTTTAATGCAGTTTAATTAATGAAGTATACAATTATTTAGGTCGGGTTCACATGTTGTTGCCTTACTGATAACAATTATTGTATACTGTCTGTGGAAGAATAAATGTGAATAGACATATGTGTATATATATATAAGGTATTAACATCTGTGCAATAACATGATGAATTTGATGCAGAAAGAGAAAATGGTTTTGCAATTGGAATATTTTCTTTAATAGTGAAATAATACGTTTTCTTTATATAAAAATAAGGTAGTATAGCAAAACAACTATGTTTCATACGGAATATTAATTATGATGTTGAGTAAATAGGGCTTGATGACTTTAAACAATTAGTTGAATGTGTGTCACCCATAAGTCAATCTCAATTGGGTTCACAATTGCACCAATTTGTGGGTATGCGACTTGATTTTCATTCACACAACTCGATTACGGCTCGCACATTACATGTTCATTACTACATTTTCAGTTCAGAACGAACTCTTGCTGTTTCTCGTAACTTGATTAAAATGTGTTGTTGTATCACACGATGGTCCCTCAATAATTAATAGTCTGTATACAAACATTTGTAACGGCAACGTATTATTAATAAGTGAAATAGGTATTTTTCATCATACAACAAATCAATGTGATTGCCAATTAATGAGGGATCGATATTGTGTGGACAAAAATCAAATGAAGGCTGGTTATATAATATGAATACTTGTTGGATAACATTGTATGTTCTGTTAGTTAGATAACATTTTGTTGCACGTATCATCTGAGGAAGTACTTAATATGTATGTCACAGTATCATAACAGGAAAATTAAGGAAGAGTTTATTACAAAATAAGAAGGCCGTTTCATTTAATTGGATCCATCACACGATATCAATAATGTATAATGAAAAACTCTGATTCGCTACTAAAACTAAATATGGGAAAGTAATTGTATAGTATATTACAATTAAATTTAAATGTAGCATTATTCAATCTAAATACAAAAATTAGTATCAATACATTGCAAAAAATACGTGTTTATCATTTATTTCAATTGAATAAAATTATACAACGTAAATAATTAATACTCCAATAACATCTTAAATAACTAAATTATTTGTAAAGAACTAAATACACACAACTAATTAAGTTAGGAGGTAAATAGGAACTAAACATTGAATGATTTATTGTTGAACAAGGCGCGAAAATGGCTAGAACAAACACCGGAAATTCTAAATATTTAAACAATATTAAAACAATTAATACACTGGGATAGAAACCGCCAAGTTTAATAGTGAACTTGTTTCAATAATATGTATAATAAAAGAAAATTCTCATATTTTTATCTAGGTAGATACAGACATTTATATATCTCATATTAAAATAAATAATAGTCGTAGGTTGTAACCCTATGAAGACAATTAGACAATAATTGCCCATTTTGTTAATTATTGTAATAAATTTGAAATTACAGTTATATTATACTTATAAATGTAGTTTTCATTATTAAGTTTTAAATTTGGCGTGTAAATTTTATAGTAAAACATAGTTTCATTTAAAAAAATGTTAAAGTATATTAAATTACTAATTACTAATACTAATTTCTAATTATTTACTTAATTGGCAAGGAATAATTTGTAGTTTTTTTATTATGAAAATATTAATATAACTACCTATTTGTGTTTGTACGGATCAAAATATTAAAATCTTTCTTTAATGTATGACAATAAAAATAATGTATTTAACAAAAAAACTAATTTAACAACAGCTTTAGAGATGATACACTTTCTATATTCAAAAAGTGTCAAATTAAAGGAAACCTAACAACTGATAATGTGAACCTATATTAAACCTGAAATTTCTTTATTATCCAAACATTATTAGAAAATTTAAATAGAAATATAGTTTATATTGTCAATTTTTCATTACCAACTATTGTTTTACTGAATTTGACTGAGTAAATAATTATCTATTTCAGTTTGCTAACATTTGATGGCGTAAAGCTAGTTATCAAAATGTTCTTTAGAATAAATCGAGAAAAATACTCCCTTGCAATTATAAACATAAAAAAAAACTATTATTCTAATATATCGGTAAGTTAAAAAAAAAATGTGAAAGTGCGTTTTTAGCGCTGAGTTATGTAGAAAAATAGCGTCATGATAGTCAATAAATATTTTTTGATTTGAAACATTTTATATTCAATATTTTAGGACTTCAGTCAAAATATCACGAATTCAGGACCTTGAGTAAAGACAATTTGAGTTCCGTGTTAAAAGATTATAATTGTTTTAAACACCAAACTACCGAATGCTTATACCTTTAATGACATATTTTGTACTTGATCTTTAAACAACAAAAATAATCGAGATATTTTTTTAAAAAATCGACTTGTAAAATGTTTGTGATAATCGTGTTATAATATGTTTAATTAACATTGTCTGAAAAATAGTTATGTTACCTCTCATTACTGCCTTCTAATTAGTTTTCAATTGCTTAGTCACGCTTAGTCACGCGCTTAGATACAGCGGCGCTTAGTCACGTCTCCCCATATAGAGTGAACAATTAAAATGCAGAAACTGTGTAACAATGAAGACAGGAAGTGAAGTAATCTAAAACAAAAGAATAAAAATATCAAACATTAGGTATAGTAGAGGGCAGGATGGTCAACTTCCGACCTCAACTTCAACAATTGAATCACAATGAACAGGATCTACTCTCATTAGATAGCATTGCCGTCTTATTACTCACGATAACACTAGATGGTAGTATGTATTTGTAAATGTAATCATATATTGTAATTTCAATTCAAATTAGATTGTGGCCTTTTACTTCTGTGCTGTAGCGGCAAAAAAATTAGTAGACATGGATAATAATTAACCATAGAATTGTTTTTATATAAAACTTAGACAAACGTTTAAAATGCTATAATCAGAAGATCAACTGTCTAAACTGATACATTTACACTTGTTGTTTTTCCTATTTCCAGATTCTTCCACTATTTCAACTATACACTACTTCTTCTCAATTGAGGGTCTATGAGTAGTAAAGAAATAGTGACCACCTTGCCTGCCCAGCTATATGTAATAAACCGTGAAGAATATAATGGAAAGTTGTCAAAAAACACTTGCAAGTAAAGGCTGTACAGACGATGTCATATTCGAGGAGGCAATTGAGTGAAGTAAAGTGAGATTAGAATTATTACATTGAAAATCGTTTAGTGTTGACACTCTGCGATTGGTTTCTGTGAATTTGAGGACTGTTTTCCCATCGATCGATTAGACAGACAACACACACGTTCCGACTTCTGATTGGTTGTGAACAAGAAAGTGTTTAATGCCTAAAAGATCGATCATGTGTTTGTCTCTGTATCAAGATCGCTTTATTACTGGCGACGCCAACTGTGGAACTGTGTGGGATTTTCGATCATCGAGAATGTCCTGCAAGTACAACAAAATGGAAATGGATTGCAAAAAATTAAATTTAACATTTAAATATCCTTGATGAGTTATAGTTTAAATACCTTTATTTAGTAATAAGGTCATGAGACATATGCATAAATAATATATATATTTGTTGTTTTTAGATGGGATACAATAAAATAGCTTTTGTCACTGCCGTATGAGTTGCATTTGTAATTAATTAAATACCAATTGAATTATTTCTAATCATATTATGCGCAGATAGCAATGCTACATTAATTCAAGTAAACAAAGTAGTGATAAGTTTATTAAAATAACTTAAAATATCAGAAGGTTCGATCACGGAAAATATGTCAAATAAACGAAAAAAATATAATTAATATTTAAACGATTGTTTATGATTAAATTTATGAAAATTCAGATAAAAACTATAACATAAGTTGATTAATAATCGAATTCATTTATGAAATAAAGTCAAAATTATTATTTTAGTATTGATGTTGAGTCCAGATTTTTTGATGTTGCATTTTTTATATAAAAAAATACTTTTAATTCCTGCTACAACATTATTCGAATTGTCACTTTCAAGTATTGTACGTTTAAAATTACTATCATGGTGTGAGTATGGCTGAATTGGATAATTATTTTTATACCAACTTTATTTTTATCTAAATCTCTCTCTTTAAAATTTTTTTTTTTTTTACATTCAACAATTTAAACTTAGGCCATTATAAAGTAAAATTTTGAACTCATAATTTCAAAAAACTTTAAACTCAATTTTTTAAAACTTACAAATTTTATGAAATGGTCTTAATCTTTAAACAGAAACCCATAGAGCCCATAGAGGTATAATTACCACTATATATTTGAAAGTGCTCCATTTTTCTGCGTTTTTGTCCTAAAAAGAATATAATTTAGATGCTAGTGTATTTTATATATATACTACGAATATTTTACAACAATTTAAAAGGCATTTTCTTCGGTCAACATTTTTTATTTAATTTGAAGCACATGTATGCAGTGTAATACAATATACACTTAGAAAATATATAGACATTATCACCACGCACCCTTCCCGAAACCGAAACCGAAAATTCCCACAACCCGTACTGAAACCGAAACTACTCCAATTTCTATATTTTATTTCTTTATTCTCTTTCACTTTTCCCACTTTCTCCCTTTTCATCGATTTAGGGTCGGAACATGTTTCCCCATACCCCCCTCCCCCCACTTGTAGAGCTCATCATATCTGATAAGTCGTCCCACTTTTCAAACTCTTCACAACACTATTCACAAAAGATTTCACACATTATATGTTTTTTGAATTAGTTATAAGGTGTCCCATAGAAAATGTCGTTTTTTAAAAAAATATTCTACACATATCGAATAATATATTAAACATAAATGTTTCATGTTCTCAGATAACACTTTATCTGTCCTTCAATTTTCCTTTTTCCTGAATCTTCCTATGTTAATGGTTTAATGGTTACTGGTTTACATTGTTAAAGATATAAAAAAACTTTGGTTAAAAACACAGTGGGTCCCTCACTTGATAACACACGACTGTCGTAACCCACTAGATTAATCTCCAGCCGATGACGTGCCAGGCATGATTATATCACTATTAACTGTCCTAAATCTCATTAACATAGACGAGAAATACTTTTACTTTCGAAAAATTATATTTGGTCGTGCAACTCTCCAACTGATTCTATTTTAAATTCACACTGCAAAGAGACTTACTAACACAAAAATGGCGCTTGTGGATGTTACTGTAATCATAGCATACAAATAGAGAGGATCAGTTTAATAGCATTATTGATGGGTCTGTGGATGCTCATGTCTACGCTCAGTTGTTTCATGTTGATCCAACCAACTTCAATTGGTCCAAAATATGTGCGGTTAATACTTGATAATGGTTAATTCGCATATTGCAAGAACAACACAAAGGCCATTTGAACAGAGAAATGTCCGGTTTATTGACCGAATTACTATTTAGTCACCAATAACAGTGATAGATTCACATAATCCTTCGATAGGAATCGTTGAGGGATCACATAGCTTTCGTTAACAAGGGGATGAACTCGAAATTGTTCTAGTCGAAGTACAGTTAACAACTTTTAATTCAAAAACTATTAAAAAAATTATTCTAAAAATCAACTTTTTTTTTGATTATGCGTTAATGTCTATTGTTGTACCAAATGATCTGGCAAAAATACTGACTTTTACGGGATACAGAATGGATAGGTGTTCTCTTTGCCTACCTCCTCATCATTTGGTGATCCACAGGGAAGGGAACCGTTTGCTTTGATAGAATCTGGCGACATTGTCAGACTGGCGTTGTTGTTCTCATTTTTGGATTGATAGCGTTCTCGTCTAATAATAAAGTAACAATATTTACTAAAAAATGTAGTTGTTATATATAATTATGATAATGTATAAATGCATGTTGTTCCTGTTAAATTTATAAACAATTGAGTACTGTTAAATACTGTTAAAAATTGTTAAATTCGCAAAATAATACAAGCCATTAAGCATTATTAAATTTATGCATTTCAGGTTCATATTATGAATCTTAATAAATCACATATTGATATGTAGATTTATAAAAAGACGTTATACGGAATATTATATTGTATATATCGTTCTGACTGATATTAAAAAATTACATAAATCTCAGTTTGATTTGAAAATTGATGCTTGTCAATTTAAAATTTTTCGTTGACTTCAAAAAAATTAATTATCTTGTAGTTTTAAATATTTTGAATTTTGACACTGTTGTCAAGGCGCAACAAAAAATTTGAAAAAACAAATTAATGATAACAGGCCTATAAGTAATATGAACCACATCCTTAAGAGGTGTACTTAATGAATTGAAACTGAGATATTAAAAAGATTAAAAAATGTTGATAAATTTTATTATCTTTGTAAATCTTGGTAAATATATTAACTCATAATAATTATAATACTTTCTGGGCACGAATTTAGTAATATATATATAGGCTATTACATCTTGGATTATTCAACAGAATCATAGAACGCTGTAAGTATGATCCTGTAATAGAATTAAAAATATTAAAATTTTACACAGATTTACCACGATTTACCAAAATTTACCAAGATTTACCAATATTTACCAAGATTTACCAAGATTTACCCAGATTTACCAAGATTTATCAAAATTTACCTAAATATTTTAAGAAATGCAAAACTTAATAATAATTGCAAATGACGGTAAAATCTTTACAAAAAATACAAGTTTGATATCACCGGGTGTAAAAACATTTGAATATAAAACCATCTAACCGTAATTTTCCGCCATAATTGGGTTCAGTAGTTATCCTCCGGATCTCCCTGATCAGCTCCTCCCTCTCCTCAGTATCTTGATTGGCATTCGAGTCCGGACTGCCGCCATTTTGCCGCTGCCTAGCAACCACCAACGAGGTGACCCGGGCCTCGTCCTCGTCCAGGCCCGAGCCCCCCTCACCGCCCACGTCGCTGCCGATGGAGAAGGTGCTCGACACCATCATCCCCGTGTCGACGGAGGAGAGTTGACTCTCTGACCGGGTGGTGGCCCCGCCCCCGCCGCCACCGCCCCCACCGCCACCGCTCAGAGTTGTTGTCATGACGTCCAGGTCCTCGGCGGGGGTGTTGGCGGTGGAGGTGGAGCTGAGATCCTCGCAGTTAGCGTGCGGGGCGAGGCAGTAGTTGCAGCTGGGCGTCAGGATGGAGCAGGCGTTGTCCACCTGGGAGATTATGGAGATTAGAAACGTTACTGTGAAACGAGTAATCTTACTAGGAAATCAGTCAACTTACTAGGAAAATATACCCGATACCTCTCATGTTGCGCTAAACCAACTGTTTTTGAAATTAAGTACAACAATCTAAATATAAGTAGTCACATATTTTTCTTATAATTGTAGTTTTATTTAGGTATTGTTGTTTTATTCCCATTTCAAAGTATGCATTTTTTAATAAGTAATTTAGAATATTTCGATTTTTATTATTTTTTGTAAGCTTTATTTTCTAAGTTTTTTCTACTTTGTGGCAGACGCACAAAGTTACAGGAGTATTTTGTCGTGCAGCACGAACCCATTCAGGGTCGCATACACTCGAACAACACAGCTGCAAGCCAGGAACGGGAGAGTCCAAGGGCGGGCTCGAACCTGTTCCGAGACGACACCCTCGGCATCCGCAAACCAGCGTCCTAACCACTCGGCCATCCCCAAACCTGGGCAGATTGTACTTTTGTAGGCATGTTTTCACTTTATATAATTTGGTATAAAAAACATATATGGTGTCAAATAACTTTGCAAAATATAAATATGGGTTGTCTTCTCTATACTATTATAACGCAAAGAAGCAATTTAAATAAGTAGTATGGAACATCTCTTTCTGCATAACCCCCCCCATGACCTTGACCGATTTTTTTTTCGATGACTCACCCCCCCCTACCCCGTGACCTTGACCAATTTAAATCTGGCTTGGCTTCCTATTGGCCGATTTAAACAAGGTCAAGGTCGTTTCCAACTAATTCAAGGTCACTGATTTCTATTTTGCTA
>JAUZND010005913.1:0-10980 GCA_034780555.1 Coelogynopora nodosa | reverse complement strand
AACTTTATAATTTCAGGCAAGTTTGAATTCTTCTCCCTGGCAGAAGGGGGAGGAACTATAGGACTGGTCTACTTTTTCGTCTACATGATCTATGTTGGCTTCATATTAATTAATCTATTTGTTACGATTCTCACCGAGGCCTTTCAACTCGTACGGCAAGACGCGAATCGAACAGAGAACGAGTATGAGATTGTAGATTATGTAACATCCATATTCAAGAAGTTCTTTGGATGCGTACCTAAGAAACCACGAGAGAATGAAAATCATAGATTCGCGTATATGGATGGTAAGACATATTACTTGTATTAATATATGTATATACAGGTATAGTATAATATATTTCAGTTGTAATATATTCCACACACGGTATTGTAAATAGTAATGTTATTAATTGCTATATAATGTACATGTACCTATAAACTCAATAATGTAGATGTAAATGTCATCAACTATTTAAATGCGTATAATATTTATTACTTATTGTTTTACATTATTTTTATTTTGGTTTCTAATCCATAGTTTCTTACACGAGATTATTTGTTTGACTTATTGACCATTAAAATTAGATGTTAATTAAGTTTAAATACGTTTAATAAATGAAAGTGTTTTATTTCGTTAAAATAAACCTTCGACATATTATACTTATACAACTCTTTTCAGAGAATTTTCCTTTATAAAATTATATTAAAACTGTAATGCATAATCATTTATTGAATGAATGGCAACATAGATCAAATATCAATCAAACGTTTTCGCACCTCCACCCGGTAATGTTTATATATTTGGTGTTTAAGTTAAAATTGCACTTTGCTACTTTTTTTCTATAGTTAAATTAAGCTTATGCGTCAAACTTATAAAAAAATTCCAGAATCAATAAAGAAAACTCAAAAGTTGTTCACTTCACATTACTCAAATCGATAAACTTGCGTCATAACATTGGCTCAAAACATGATGACTTATTTTCTACTACAAAAGAATTTGCACTGAATCGTAATGCTGAACAATTGGAGGACGTTGTAAAAATGAAAGTTAAGAGACTTAGCCAGATAAAATGTGTTGAACATCATATTGCTTTGCAGATATTTCGTGATATGATGCCAGCAATTGTAACAATATCAGAAGAATATTCATTACATGCAAATACAGGAATCCTGTGGTGGCCAATGCATCATCACTCTTCAAATTATTCACTGATTTTAAATGTATTATTATTGCAGTGCTTTTGATAGAGGTATCTTTGGCGTATCTCCAAACTATTTAGTATATTCCTCCATCAACATGATTTGGTTGTAGGCAAAGCACTTGTCTTACTAGGTTCATGAAGTTAAGCGAACATTAAATGAAATACGATAACATGCACACATAACCACCAGTAGTTTCAAGAAGCAAACGAATGCTCTAAAACCATCAATATTGAAGTTATCAAGCCAAAAACTGGTAAAAGTCGCAAGTAATGTTCTGGATGATAGCATATTAGATAATTTCAAAAAAGTTATTACAATTCCTTTATTGGACTATCTGTGGAATAAATAGATATGCGTTTACTTGTAGCCATCAGAAAGCAACAGTGCAGCTTTAACTGGTTCCATCGATAATGTCTAAATCAATAAATAAGTAATTTTCAGATTTTTTTAATGATCTCACTAATTCAAACGATTTTAAAACCGAGCTTCATGTTTGTTTTCAGACGTGGGCAGTGTAATCATAGTCTATCACCTATGCTCTAAGATCATGTGATTCAACCTTTTGTCTAAATAAACATATTATGTTGAAGATTTCTTCAACATTCACTATAAAAAAGTTGTGAATGCGAAAGTAGTATAAGTATTCTACGACTGTGGAAAACGTTATTGCCATCAAACGGTATGAGACAGTCAAGACTAACTTCTTAAATGTTGGTTTACATCCACGGAGACATTTCAGTTGGACTAAAAGCCAAATGTTCAAGACTATGCTAGATGTAAACAGCGAAGAATCCTATGAAGCAAAGTTTTAAAATATTACTATCCTATAAAGCTGAATGCATAATATCTAAAAATGTTACCAATGTTTTAGATATTACATAAAATAATCTAACTACTAAGCATCCTATTGACTTTATAAATGCTAAAAAAAGTTAAAAAAACGTTATTATAACGATTTCGATTGTAAATACAACTGTACCCGACTGTATTTTAGATAAAAGTTATTTAAAACAATGTTTAAACTTTCCTATATTGTGGATTATATATTATATACAATGTGTTCTTTGTCATTCGGTTGTACATTTTTTACTATTTCACTTCAGTGTAGCATATGCCGAAGATAATATGATTCACCCTCTATTTATATTCTATATTAGCTGAATTAATTTCAAACAATACTATTTTCAAAGTGGTTGTCGTCTCAATTGTGCAAACTAATCATATAACCATATATGTATTAATGCTGTCCATTATATTTACCTAAAAGTACTATTTGTTATGTCTTCAAATGTAAATGTTGCAATATGATTTGTATTGATGTTGATTTTTTTAACTAGAATATGACGAACATTATTTAAGTATATATAACGATGATTTTTTAATATTTATACTGTTAGCTAATTATGAAATTAATTCGAATTTAAATAACCAAATTACATTTTTTATATTTATATTATTGCTTTGTGAATTTGTTTAAATATTTAAAAATATATATTTAATTTCAGCTGGTGCCGATCTTGAAGCTGCAGTTACCTCAGTTAATGAAAAATTGGAACGACTTTGGCATATTTTGAACAATGAACATACAGAGGCTACAAAGAAGTCTGATAATGAATTCAAGTCAAAATAAATCACTTTGAAAATAATACATTTTAAAACAGCAGTACAGATATGATATAAAACACATTTTCTTCATTTTTTATTAGAGACATATTTTATTTTATTTCAAACATAATTTTTAGACGTGATATAACATATTGGTTTCAAATTTAATATATTTGAATTTTAATATTATCGAAAATCAAGTCTCAAGTCTTGATTTAACCAAACAATTTAACATTTAATACTAGATTCATTCCAAAACATTATATTCCTTTCGAATAGCCATAATAGTTTGTTGTATTCATTTCAATAATAAATATAATCATTTGAAATATAAAAAGTTTATTTTATTTTAAAATATCATTTCAGTCTGCTAATGACATAAATTGAGCGTCAACATTTATAGCAGCAAAACTGTTATCGCCACCGGCGATATGCTTTTTACTCTGTTCATAAAACTATACAAAAAAATACTAAGTATTAACATGTTTCACAATTATTAAACATACATATAATTCTCTATAAATATGTCGTCAGAAACCATCCCTGCAAACATGTATCATTTGGATGCAATATAATTTGTGGACTGTAGATATGCATTTACATGTATATGATTTTTGTGAATAATACGCGTACGACACCTTTTATTCTAATTATATTTCATATCATTTAGTTAAAATATTTTACTAAATTACGGCATTCCATTTTTAATACGAAATTAGAGTAATCACATACCTTTCTAAATTGTTAATTTCTATTACACTGAATAAGTAGTTATTATCGTTTTATTTCTGCATACTTAATATTCTATCATTGTGTGTTTTGTGTCTTGATATGCAACACTGTGTATACTCACGATATCAAATAAAGTTATTGTAAGATAATTTCCTTACCTAAAATCACCCGTCGCCTGCATAATACAATCATAAATAAATCATAAGAAGCAGTTTATGTTATACTGTTAATCATAAATGTAACGTTATTATGTTATGTTATATAATATCAGACAAACTATTATAGTATTAAATTATCCTTTTAATAATTTACAGTATAACTATATAAATTATTTAAATACTTTAAAAAATCTCACCTATTTGGTTTTTTTTCATTGAGAGGGCCATACAAAATATATATGTACAGGTTGATGACTATTAATGAAAATAATTAATACTTTCATTTTTATTGATTGTAGTTTTTGTTACATTTCTCAGAGTAAATCTCATCGATAGTGGACATCACTGGACTACAACAGGAATAGTCTTGGCAAATATTCTGATTAATATTTACCCAAATAGCTTACAACAGTGTAATTTCGAAATTTAGTTTAAAATAAATCAATTATGGGTTAACGTTTATTAATAAAGTAATTAAATGCCATGAGATTAGATGTACAGTATATATATATAATATATATATATATATATATATTTTGTATTCACATAATATAACAATTGTAGCTTAAAAAGGTCAATAACTCATCGGGTACAAACATGGGCTGAGTTGGTTGTATCGATACCATGGAAGAAACAAGTGTCACATTTGTTCATTTGAAAGTAATTCTACCCTAGGAAGAAACCATGAAGAATCCTTCTATTAGATCATACCGACAACAAAACGTTCCCATAACTTCGGACAAGTTTGAAATAAAGTTTGAAGAAGAGCCTTCTTTACAACTAAAGAGCACAATTAGTCTAGCTGAAAATGCTCAATGTAAATGCATAATACAATCACAAGGCCATAATCCAATACAAGACAATACTGAGATGCGTTTTCCGAAGTTGCACCTTGGCTTTGGAAGTTCGGTTATGGCAATCGGAAGTATTCTGTTTATACCTGAAATAGTTCGAATTGTATTACTACATTAGCAATTAGATTAGATTTGGCCACAATATATACCGCCGGGATTTGGAGTGACATATAATTTGTCATAGTTAATGAGTGGTTCGCTTCAATTTATAGTTGCGTTGTTATGGACATCATCACATTCATTGTCACTTTCACGGCGGTCTCAGTTTCTCTATTATTTACCGATGTCGGATGGTCTTTTTCGTGTTACAATATTGCCAAAAATGGTATCACATCCTTGGGATATTTTGCAGTATTTCGGTATGCAGTTACGACCATTGTTCACATCCGATACGTTTTCTATGAGACGGTGTGCTCTTTTTCGTAATCAGAATCCTGCGCACCAATTACTCCCCAATCGATGTCCAGTCTTGGTGTAGTCTAATGTACTTAAATATAAAAAAACGCAGCATGGGGATGGTCCCAATAATATGACTACATCGCGTTATTCAGATATAACATCAAAATGTTAAAAGAAAAAAAACAATTCGGAATAACAACATCGACTAAAGACTACCGCATAATATTTGGATTTATCAATAAAAATATTACAATTGACAGGTCTTCTCGCTTTGCTTTTACTAAAAATATACATAATAGGTATATGATGTACCTATATATGATATAATATTGTAAGCATTTGCTTATACTACAAAATACAAAATGAATTGTTAACTTCCATTTTCCTTTGTTCCATGAATATAACGATATTTGTCAACTTGTTTTGATCATTTTAATATGATTAACATTTAACTATTTAAAATTCAGCATAATTTTACTCAGGTATATTTTCTCAGTCACTGAGAATGTAATAAATCGATTTCTATATTTGTATTTTTCTCTACGAAAATATTGTTATCAATATCACACAACGCGCACAGTCCATTAAAAGGAATATGTACAAATGTACAATATATACAATAAAACTTAAATTAAAACAATATACCATTCATAGTATTGAAACATTGTCATTTCTAATCCAGGTAGTCAGGAAGCCATCCGTCATCAACATCAGTCAGGGAGCCATTAGCCATAATTAAAGTTGAAGTTGACATTTACGTTTTGTTTTCATATTGGTGTTTCACAATATTTATATTACTGTGGAAATTAAAGTAGAATTAATATTAAATTATAAATTTTCCATACTAATAATTTTACTCCTTGCTATGTTTTATGAAAGAAGTAATTTAATATGTTAGACGTATGTTTCAAGAAGTATGTTAATATAATTACACGATTCCAATCAAGCTTCCCTTTGTGCAGTAGCGATGCGCGCTTAAAGATATAGCGCGCCACATAAGTTGGTTGCCTATGCAAATTCTAATATGTATGTATCATTCAAATAAATATTCAGGTTAGTTGTAAGTACTCACCGTTAAAAAAGGCAAGTGATACAATTATGTCAACGCGTTCAAATAACATAATTCCCATCCCCTTTATAAAATGTTGTACGTATTTAGAATAGTAGTATTCACAAAATGAATGCGTTCGATGAGAGCTCAGTTCAGTAAGTGATATGGTAGTTATACATGCTTATTTCAACCCATTCTTGCAATGGCTGATAAAATATAAAAACTGAATTCTATTAAGTATAATTTAATTTAGCACGTGAGAATAGTTATAGCGTAATTGTATTATTTATTTTAACTGATAAAACGATACAATTGAAGTAATTTTTACTACGTATACATGAAATGAAAATCTACAAAATGGTAATTATATTGTTTAATTATAAATATGACTGATATGTAGTATAAGTATACAATACATAAATATAATATAATATACGAATTTTCGTGAAAATTTATGCAATTATAATAAAGCCCAATGTATAATTTGTGTTGTTTTATTAGGCTTTTTAATATTATTTATACAAAATTGTTTTTATCTATATGCAGCAATTGCCAATAAATAATACTACATCAGAGCTATAGCAGCATTGGTAATAATGATTTGATAGCAGTAGGCAATACATTACGATAGCAGTCATTGTTTCGTCGTTATATTTTACAATGTTTATATACATACATTTAAGTATTGATAGTTATCTTAGTTTAATCAATTGAAATATACATGTAACTCAATATTAAGATTACAATATTGTTAATTATGGATATTTACACATTATTGATATCTATTCAGCAATTACCAATAGATATTTATCAAATTTTCCAAACTTCGCAATTATCGCAAATAATCGCATATAAATATATAAAATAATTATTTTAGACATCTCGCTGACACAACAGTAAAATTTTTAAAATAAAATGTAAAGTCCGGAGAAAACTCGCTTGAGAATACGACCGTTTACGTCAAGAGCTTGGAGCAGAATGAAATTAAGCTGCAAAAGCTTATCTATTTATATTTTTTCATAATTTTTAATTTTTTAAAAATTATATACATATTTTTATTTTGAGATTTCTGGGGGGTATGAGTCATAATCTAATTTTAGACATAACTCATAAATCTATTTATAAGTGTGCTGGAATTGACCCTTCCTATACTACTGTCGGGTGCTGTATACTATTCAACATTTTGATGAATTTATTGATATTATAAAAGTAACATATTTTGTTTATTATACATTTATTAAAAATAAATTGTAACATAATTGTTATTTCCAAATTCAATGAATTCACAACTATAAATCATACAAATATTCATGCAAAGTTGAATGCCCTTGGTTGAATGAATTTTCCACTATTTTTGGGAGTTTAAAAATTAGTAACTATAAACAAATTACTTTAGGTTATAAGTCATGCGGACCCATTACATATAGGATGGTCTGGCTCTGACACTTTTAAATAAAATACTCCAAAACGTCGTAACACCTTATAACAATTCCAAATATTCACTAATTATTGACACTAACCAACAATGTAATTTCGATAACCACCTATAGGAATAGCTTTTTGCATGTATACATTTTAAATGATTTGATAATAGTTTTGCTCAGACCAAACTTCAAAAAACCGAAAAGGTAAAATATAGAAAGTCAGCTTTAACTGTTTTGGCTGTGTGTCTGTTAGAAATATAATTATTATTAAACAAAATACTGTTTATTGATTTCTTATTAATTCAAGTGTTTATGTTTTGAAAACTTAAGCACTTACGTTTTTTTGTTTAAGTCAACCTATATTGGAATTTTGTATATATTTTAAAACATGATTCTAAATGGGGAAATGTGTATATTGGAATATGTGTTAATGCAAATGTACTAACAAAGTAATTTGTTTTTACAACTGTTTTTATTTATCTGCCTATTTAAAGCTTTATCCTAACAATAATACATTTTGTTAAATTAATTAAATCATTATATATAATTCACAAATTTATCTTATCACGGGAATTCCAACAAGGAACAGCCAAACAGGAATTTTTTATCTGAGCGTTTATAGATCGAATGTCGTTATACAGATAAAAACAATTAACGAGACAACAATTAAAAACAGTAGGTAGATCAAAGATTACATATATATATATCAAAGTAGGTAACAAAGTAGGGCTCGATGACTATAATTATTTTACTATATTTGAAAAATGTTGGAGACAGCTCACTGGCTCCCGTTACATCAGGGGTTCCTAAAGGTGGCTGCCTTTCTCCCATCCTCTTTTGTATTTTTGCGAGAGACTTGATAGCACCATGTCATACTTCTACTTTAGTTAAATACGCGGATGATTCTACAGGTATTCTACAGGGAATACGTTTTATTAATAATAATAGATTTATTTCATCTTTACTATTAGATCCTCAGGAATCTTACATCTCCGGAATATGCTGAGGAAACGCGGAAAAAGATAAACGATTCGATGGCATTTCCAGTTGACTACTATAAGCCGGATTTTTACCTCCCAGAAGACTACGGAACTTCTCATACTGTCATCCTTGCAGCAGATGGAGATGCGGTCTCGGTAACATCTACTATAAATACTGGGTTCGTGTCACTTTCTTATCTAATGGTATATATCCAACACAATTGTATATGTTTATAATGCTACAATATATGTATTGACAGTAAATGATAAGCAATTGCAATCCGAACAATTATACTTTTGTTGCAATCAAAACTGTAATTATTATTGTTGTAATTCCAATCAACATGAATTTTACTTTTAAAGATGGTAGTATATGGTAAAGTCAAATGGTCTATTTGTTATATCCTAACTCATTTTATGTTAGCAGATTTTACATTACTTGATAAAAATCAAGTAATGTGCCCATTTGTTCTTCTTTTCTGTAGTCTAGGTTCGCTTGTATTTAGCCCTACGACAGGAATCATTTTCAACAACCAGATGAGTGACTTTTCGGTACCTCACAAACCCAATGTCTACAACTATCCACCCTCTTCCAGTAACTTTGTTGAACCAGGGAAACGACCAATGTCTTCTACAGCCCCAATTATTGTCACTGATGACCTCACTGGGGATGTCATTATAGTTTCAGGAGCCTCCGGCGGATCAAGACTTACTTCATCTGTTGCCATGGTAAATGTACCAACAACTGCTAATTATTTGAAAAATGTCTACTAAATGAATAAAGAGGCAACATTACTATGCTATCTGTATATTAGGCGGATGACCACAGAGACTTATTGGGCCTATGTCTACCAAGCGCGATGCTAGGTGTCGCGAAATGTTGATTGCATTTATTTCAATGAGCCTGTTTACACTAAGCCTGACGAGTCTCGACGAAAGTGAAGTTCAAATTATGAAACTTATTCTTCGACACCGGGCGCGGAAATTTATATTTTAATAAAAACAAACATAGATTAGAAATATGTAAAACGTATTATTTAAATATATAAGTAGTGAAATATAATAATGATATACTTAAATATATATAAAAAATATATTTGAATATAAATCTTTACTTTTATTAATGATAATATTAAATAAACAATTAAACTTCTGCTTTGAGATATTTATAGTTAATCTAATCTAATCATTGATAGTAATAAAAGTTGGAAGAAGTAAGCTAGAAAGCATCTTTGCTACCATAATGAAAGTATTAGTAGTATATAAAGCTACACAAAGGACGAATACTATTCGTACGTTCATGTCTATTAAACAGAGTTACTGCGTGGTCTGTTCATATGTGGTATTTTGTACCGTCGCCTCGATCTTAGTGAGAATTGACATTCTTTTTTCGCACGTCGCGTTTTGTCGCGTCGCGCTTGGTGGTTATAAGCCTTAAGGTTCATAAATAAAATTGTAATTTGCGCCTAAATGGATAGGAAAACTATGCCTAAGTGGACGCCTATAGCAGTTAAAAAAACAAATATGCCTAACTGGACGCATATAGCACCTAAAAAGGCAAATATGCCTAACTGGACGCATAGCACTTAAAAAGCACTTAAATAGCACCTTAGAGGGACAACATTTTTGTTGTTATCTAAAAATGTTCGAAATATATTATTTTTATCAATTGGTGGGTGTGTCTCTTTTGGAATTAAATTGTAAAATGTATTTATATATAACTGCCATTGTTTTCTTCAATTATATTTGCTGGTTAGACGCGTCTCAATCTATTCATTAAAATTATTTTGTTAGAAAATGCTGTATTATTTTTCTAAATAACTCTTAGATTAAAAATGCCCTTGAAATATTAATTTTACTTCTTAAAATATTTGCCAAATTCCATTTATAAAATATTTGAATGCCACTAATGCTGTTATTTACTGCTATTAACGTGTGTAGAAACCTCAATTTTAGACACGAAATTATTTCATTTTCAGGTTCTAGCCCAGGTAATCTTTTTTAACCAAACAATCAATGACGCTATCAACAAACCTAGGATACATCATCAACTTATGCCAAACTGCATCACGGTTGAAAGTGGATTTCCGCAGGTGTGTTTAATTTATTTAGAATATATATATTTCAAATAATATGTATTTTAATGTTCTATAACAGTCTAACGCCCAGAGATTTGGTATACGGTTAACGCCCAACCGGGTCAAAATGACCCAAGCTAAGTTAAAGTTCTAAAAGGTATCAATATTATTTACCTAGAATTTTATTAAATTAATAGATTATAATTGGTTAGTTTTATAAATATTTTTTAATTTTATCTGATCAGTAGTAGGTATGGAGTAGTATAATGTAAAAAATAAGAAAGAAAAAAATTAATTTAACAAATTTAAGAATTTTATTGTAAAGTTCAATCAAACAACATTTTTTAAAACACATTCAATTACCATAATAATAATATAATATCTACTTAATCATGTAATCTAATGAGAATAGAAAAGTTTGAAATAATGTACAAGTGCATTTTTCAGTTTACTGATCAGCACAGATGGTACACACTTGGGCAATATGTCCACGGCAAATGAGTTTATTACATCGA
>JAUZND010005912.1:0-10981 GCA_034780555.1 Coelogynopora nodosa | reverse complement strand
TAAAATTCAAAACCATTTTACTCAGGTGGGGGGGGGGGGTATCATGATCTATTTTTAGCCATGACGCAAATCTATTTATAACTGCGGCAGAATCGACCCTTCCTATACTACTTATAGATACTTATGAGTTATATCAATATGTGTAAAATTTGTACGTACTTTCCAGATAATATGCCCAGTGGGACTTAACATTATTATTATATATTTCATTTTAGTGATGTACAAAATTACATATCTTTCTAATATTATTGAAACTTTTCTTTTCATATGTTATATTATGTTTCTTTTCATAGAGCTACTTTTGTTATACTATTCCTATATTATCACAAATGCAAGGTTAATACCTCACCTGACCCGGACCACGCAATAATAATAATTTTCAAGATCACGTTCTTTTCATAAATTAATTACTCTGAAACTTTGGCAGATTAGTTGTATACTTTATCTAACGATAACGAACACCATTTCACATGAATCTGATACTGTTGGTAGTCAGGATAACAATTTCAAATTTTTAACATAACCGGTTGGTTATACTGGTCCGAATAAGATAACATTTTATATAATTTAAAGATTATTATAATGCTCAAATGTTGTGTCTTTATTAAATATCAAAATATATTTTAACTAAATAATATTTTATTCTTAGGGGCAGATTTATCGCGTAAATTATATCTATTAATTTTCATAGTATTTTGAATCTACACAGATCATGAAAAATCAATAATTTCAGGTTTTTGCCAATAAAACAGAATTTATAAAAACTATTTCGTGTCTATAATTCAAAAATCAGTAATATAACAATTAAATGATGAAGAGGAAATAATTTATATCTTGAAAAGAGTAGATATTATGATTTTTTTTAAATTAGAAATTTTTAAGGGCAGGTCACGTGACCAAGGGTTCCAAATAAACAATTTGTCAAAAGTTTGCTTTGTTTTTAAATTGAGATTTTGAAACATTTGGTGACAGTGCGCTGAGGAGAATCACAGTATGTTTAATATTACCCTTAATATTTCGACGTCCCCCATTACAACCCCCCACCTTGGCCAACTCCCTCTGAATGATACTCTTTCTCTCCCTCTTCTCCGGCAGGATCACCAACTTGTCCTCTCTAGATGGTGGGGTCCAGCTCGATCTGCTGTTGGCTGTGGGCACCTCATCCTCCTCCTCACTTTTTATGACACCATTTGTGTCGCCCCTGTCTCGCCTCCACTCCGAGCTAATAGGCGTAGAAGGGGAGAGTGTTTGTTTATACACAACAGTGATTAAGTCAGACTTTGAGGAATATTAGACCACAAATATGACTACGGTAATTTAAATATTACAATAATTAATTAATAATATAAAAGCTTGAAAGTACTCTTTCCATTATAAGATACGAGGCTGGATATTAAATCCACATTGTATAAAAATTATTAAATTAAATAATAAATGAAGTGTGGCTGGTGAATGCACACTTGATATTGAAAATTAAAAAATAAATAGGATTTTGTGTGTTTTCAAAAAGAAAGCTTGAATTTTTTGCGATACAAGTTTCCGCATCCCCAAAAAAAAATTCACCACTTTTCCAAATTTGACTTCTCACCACTTTTCACCTTCTAAATCCGACAATTCAATGTAAATCGTAGATGGTGGCAGTCAAACGTATATTAAGCGGTGGTTATCAAGTAACGAATGAGGAAAATTAGATTAAAATTAGTTAAAAATAATTAGGAAAATATACAATATGATATATAGGCAATCTGAATAAATTTCAGACAAAGAAAAATGTTCACTCTCGTCAAAACGTATCGCAATGGAGTCAGTCTATGGTGCAATGGCTATTCATTCAAAAGAAAGAAACCAAAAATGGCCGTCAGTTCATTCAGGGAGTCAAAACTGCCTTACAGAAAGTTGTGAACTGCACGTTCTTACTTGTGAGTGTTGTATTTTTATATTTGTCTCTTAGCCTAACAGTTCTTTAGCTTCTACAAATTGATGTTTTTAAGTTAATTGTGTTGGCAAATATTTATTTAATTTATTTCATTAATACTTATTTTCAAAGTGTACAAATTATGTATGTCTAATAAATTATCTGTATCTCAAAACGTATAAATAGTGGGGCAGGGTTACAAGGACACTTATTTTCTTTGAAATAGTTTAATAACAGTTTTACATCAAACCTACATTGCCATTTGCTGCCTACACACTATTCGTGCCGGTAGTTAAATAACCAAAAGCAACTGCGCTTTACGTTTACCCTCACTTAATCAGATTTTCATTCAAGTGAATTGTGTTCGATATATCTAAAATATAGCATAGTTTTGAGCTATATACACAAAAAACTAAACCAAATTAAAAAATGTATATACTTTTAAAACGTTGAATACATTAAATTATTATTAAAAATAGACGAGAATGTATCTAAACATAATTATATATTAATTGAATTGCCCTTGAACAAGTTTTTCTAGGAAAAATTATCCGAAGCGAAAAATGCCTTCCCGAATATCGCTCTGAATAAAATTTGCCTTTGCACAAATTACCCTGGAGGTAAATTTCCCTCGCGGAAATCGCTTAGGTTAACCGAGTGATGGGACTTGAGCGACGATGCGCCCTCGCGTAGTATTACCCAATAATACGTGTTGCATCAATTTCTAAGATGTGATACAATTTAGTTGAACACATAGATAATGCAAATATTTATTACTGAATTTAATCTTTTCGAAGTCCTAAAAACTTCAAAAATTAAATAAGTTGATTTTGAAATAATCATGATAATAATAAATACCACAATAAAAGAAATACGATACCAATGCTAAACTTAATTTTAAGCTTAACACCAAATTCCGTGACTTGATATTTTCAGATTTTACATGACCGCGGAAAACCTGCATAATATAACTAATTTTACACTGGAAATTATGTAAAAAAAACGCGATTTACGCAATTGAAAGAAAAATTAGAACATTTTGAATTCTGTTGAATAATTAATCAATGGTATAGAAATATATGACAAATTATTCAAATGAACAAAATATCTAAAAAGAGTTCAAACTAAAAATATTAGATAAATTATTTAAGTTTAAGAATAATTAATAAATGCTAAAACTAATTTGAATATTTTCATTTGTTTATTAAAAATAAAACAAATAATATCAATGTCTTTAAAATTAATCAACTAGCCAATGAACTCACAGGAATGGATCCTCCTGACAGGTGAATGCAGAGGGTATCTGCAGTGTTCCTTCCTCAACATTTCTGTAGATACGCAGCGCAGGGTCTTCATGGATCAGCTGAGGAATGGATTGTGGGGCTGAATGAGGGAGAAAAGTGGTGATAGTAGAGAATCTGAGTGGAGAGCAGTGACAATAATAGGAACATGTCCAAGTGAGGAGTAAATGTCTCAGTAATAGAATAAATTCATTCAAATGGGGCTCAGTAATGGGTAGATATACCGATATCCTTTTTCCTCACAAAATAAAAATTTGAGGTGTGAAAACATTATGACTATAGGTGATCTGCCGAACTCGCATGACATCATCGTGTCTCCCTGTGTAATCAAATATTTAATTATAGGAATTGACTATAAATAGTAACCATATAGATAAGCGATAAATAATACTGTCTGAAAGATCTATGTGGCATAAGACCGGACTAATTACTCTATGCTTGGCTCTATAGGTCTAAAGCTATATAGACCTCATTGCATTGACATAACACCTAAGCAGACATATCTTGATCGTAAGATCACTTAAGTAAACATGCCTGGCTATTTCCCTTTGATTTACGTAAACCAACAATTCCTGACCCTTTTCGTTTCCTCGCTTTATTCATAATAAAGTGGCAATATCAGCGAGCTGCAATAATAGATTTATTAGAAACTATAAGAAACTACCGTGAATTTAAATTAATTGGCCCATCTATCTACTAAAAGTCCATTGACCGACTTATTGTTGCAGTTAAAAATTCGTTATGAATACCGCCACAGTTCCAATCACTACTACATCATTATAAAGCCCAATAAACAGTTCCAGAAAGCTATGCAGCCCACCTGGCGGCTCCTTGACCCCTCTGAACTGCAGCAGCCTCTCCAAATGGATGCCAAAATCGAGCTGGCTCTCCCTGGGAGGGCAGTTGTGCAGTCCTCCGGAGTTCCCTCCTTGCATGCGGGGTGTGCTGGCATAGGCCTCCCGGAAGTTGAGGTCACATAGGGCCAGGGACTGGTCAGCCGCAGCTGCTGGGTCTGACGGATGGGAAGGGTAACCGTCTGGCCCACTGCCGGTTGTTCTCTCTGTGAGTTATCAGTGATGTGGGGGGCAGGGCGGGTGAGGTAATAGATGGACAGTTAAGTTAACAAAATTGAAGTGAAAAAAGGTATCGAGTGTAACCTTTGTGTCAGGTTGCATGGGGAAATGCTGTATTTCTATTACTAGGTTTCTATCAGTATTTTAGGGGAGTATCAATTTCACGCATGATGGATTTTTGGACCTGTGCATCTGTGCATCAGGGGACCGATAGGATCTATAGGTATGCATGCCAAATAGGTATGTTTATAGGTATGTTAATATTTAGATTTGTAGCATAAAAGATAGAAGATTCGAAAAAATACATAGAAGATAAGAATCTGGAATTAAATATTGAATATTATTTTTACAATCGGGTCGTAAACCCTACAATAGTTAAATATATGTTTTACGTTACTCTATATAATAATTAGCACACTAAACCCAAATACATCAACAAAATACATCAACAGAATAAGTCATTGTAATAAATTACAAAAAGTTAAAAAGTCTTCTTAAATTTTTGGTTATATTGTCATTTTATGTACTTAATTTATTATGTTTAATACCATTATATATATATAATATATTAGTATAATTTTAGTTTTAAATATTATCACTATTTTCTAATATTTAGTCAGAGTAATATTGCATTGATGGTAAACTTAAAAAACGAAGTATGTGCAAAAACATTAAATAAAAATTACCTGTTTTAATATTAACATCACGAAGGCATTGAGATGGTTTCTTAGTCAGACTATTTCGATTAGGTCGGTGAGGGGCGTCATCAGTATTCTGGGAATATTAACAAAAAACACAATCTGTAAATAGAGAATGATTACTTTTAGTAGGTTAAATAAGGGAAGTTACTCTCTGTGGACTTGAGGATGAGTTCATTAGATTCTTTTTGAGAGAAGAGTAGCATCGTTTGACCGTTTGAAAGTTTTCTTCGATGCCTTCTCGAAATGTCTCGAACTTTTCCAACTAAAACGCAATATATGAAACTTTAAAAGCATATTATTAATTTCAGAACCGCACATGCAAGCATAATCTAGATTTGTAAACGTCTACTGGTTAAATCCTGTTTACACCAGGTGTGAGGCAAATTATCCATGATTTTTAAATGAACAGACGGAGAAATATAAACTACTATAATGATAATGAGGTTTTGTAACTTTCAACATTATATCCATTGTAATAAAGTAGACACACAGGAACAACAGGTGATCGGCCTTTGAAAAATTTCCAGTCGCAAAAATAGTTTGTTTAAATAATTTCTGTAAGCCAATTCAAATGGAATAAAATATAGGATTACAATATAATTTATGTTATTACATAAACTTTCTACACATGTATTTTATGTAAACACGTATTAGAATCTGTTTTAAAAGTGGTTTTTATTTTGAATTTGTTTAATACTAAAAAAATAGAAAGTATAAATAATAAAGAATAAATAAATTGTACTTTCACATACAAAAATTTAACAAGTTTATCAGAAATATTCATGCGCGGAAACTGATTATAACATTAAAAAATTACATATTATACAATTAAAACGTTTTCTTAAAAAACTCTATCGTTTTATGTAAAAGTTATTCTATACCTTTTCCGTAACTGCATCACCTAGGGATGAACTTTCACACAATTCCTGAAATAAGACCAATATCATAGAGAAAGATGGTGAATTAAGCATATGAGTATAGTTGAAAACATTAGAGTAATCAGCAAGCGAACCTTGTAGACACTGCGAAGGGTGATAAAACTTGTCCGACATGATGTCATCCTGTCTATAAGTTCATTACATTGGTGTCGGGAATTGTGGTTTGACTGAAAACAATATCAAAACGATTCATTTATACTCTATGTAAAATACAAAAGTAGTCTATCAATTACTATTAAAATATACTCTCAGTATCAGTAGGTATCAGTAGTATAGAAATAGTGGATTCGACCGCACCACTTGACCATGATGCTTGACCGTTGACCCCCGCATAAATAGAGAAGCTTTCGCAGCTAAAAGTCATTCTGTTTCTTGCTCTCACAACGCAGGGTCGTATTTACAACCGCTCTCTCTCTGGACTTATTTTATATAAATACTATCGAGATTACTAAAATTGTTATGGATGCTGCGGACGTGCCAAATAGTTTGAAACATATTACAATTGGAAACGCTATCAATTTTTTACAGGACTTGCTAAGAAAGGAGCTAGCGGTGGCAAAATGAAAAATGCTATGCGAGCATTGCGGGACCAGTCAAAAAAGCAAGTATTTATCAGATTCGGTATTTTGGAGAAGAAATTCGTTGTCTACACTCGGGATCATGACGTCCTACCTACCGACAAGGATGATGATTGCACGCTTTTCGGTGCAATACAATTTTTCGAATCCAAGGTTGAAGAAGGACTGACACAACTCTCCACCAACAGCAGTGGGCCCGACTTGTTATGACATTTTTTCGTGTTGGCGGCGTGACTCTCCGTTGGGGGAGAACGGAGTCTACGTTTTACTCGGGTCATCCACGTCACGGACCTCTCAGGTACGGACGAGAGGGCCGCCCTTTCCTGGGCACTTGCGGGGGTGGGTATTCGGCCGCCAAGAATCTTAACCCAGACTATGACTCTCGGGGGTTGCTAATCCGGTCTGGGGATGTAGAGGATGTGAGGCCTGCTCCACCTGTGGTGTCATGCCGCGGAGAGGGATAGTGCCTGTCAGGTGCGCAGCCGACTGTGGCAGGGTCTGCCCCAGGAAGCAGGACTGCAGTGGGCTTAGTAGGGCACGATTAGAGGAGGGCCGTTGGTTCTGTCACACTTGTGGAGGCAGAGCTCCGGGGCGCAGGGTTGAAACGGCTATTATAGGCGGGAACGCCCACCAGCCGCCCAGGAACAGGAAACGTTCTGTCTGCGGCGCAAATCTTAGACTGCGCTAACCCTCTGATCTGTGGTAGCTGCAGAATCGATTTTAATACGACGAATGTAGAGAATTGCTTCTTCAATTATAATTCTTCCAGTTTTGACATTACCGTCCGTAAGTCGTTGAAGACAGAACTCTGGTTTACTGCGGTCAAAAAGGAGTAGAATATCGGTTTTTGAGTCAGTATATAGTTTCCTTGTGTAAGCATATCCGAACAAACTGGTCCGTGGAATTCAGCTGAATTTCCGATATTTGTAAAATATCCAAAACGTTTCGAAAAAGATGTGTTGGTAGTCAAATCCATCTTGGAGGCATCATCTTTTACATAGCTTTATGCAAACAGTGTACCCTTTTTCGCATTCTCACCAAACAGATTACTGGACATCATAGTTTGTTATTGAAAGTGTAGACAGCGATTTTCTTTAATATTCGAAAAATTTTCCAGAGTGAAACAGTAGCGTCGAGGGAAAACAATGATTTTTTGAGCTGTGTCACTTCGCCGTCTGAATCGAGCTGTGAGGTTCTGACCTCTAAGATCTGTAGCACTTTACACTCAAATTCAACCAATTTTGCTTAAACTGAATAAGAGTAGTATTGGTATAATGAAGCTGAGACGGTATGGACAGAATAAGCGGCGACGTTAGAACTGTTAAGAGGTTTTTGGTAGCGTTGGTGGTGTTGGAATGTCGTGTCAGCCTGTACCGTGATAGAATTTCATCCTCCTGCCTCGCTCATCTCCTCTTCCTCTAACATATCACTGTTTTCCTTTTTCTCCACCTCTGTCATATCACAATTTTCCTACTCCTGTTGACTGTGCTCCTCACTGTTTGAAATATCGGAAATATTTCCAAATAAAGCATTTATCATTAAATAAATAAATCAGGAATGATAGATAAGTCACGAATTGAATAAATTCCAAATAAAGTACTAGTAGTAGTAGCAGCAAAGTAGTGGCAAAGTAGCAGTAAATAAAGTAGTGGTAAGGTAGCAGTAAATTTATAACTGTAGAGCACTTTGCACAAATACGACCAATAGTTATAAAATAAGTCAGAAGCAAGAAGAAAAATGACTTTTAGCTGCAAAAGCTTCTCTATTTATACTTTTCCTGATAAGAAAATGAAGTGGGGTAGGGGGGTGTCAAAGGTCAAGCATCATGGTCGAAGATCAAGTGTTGCGATCGAATCCACTCTTCTTATACTACTGGTATCAAATGATATAGGAAAAGTCGCAAGATTCGCAATAATCACATGCAAATCTTAAAAATAGCATAACGTTGAAAGTAAATGTAAAGACGATGAGTCAAAACTACCGCACATGTGCGGTCACAGACTTATTTGTATGTATACAAAACCGACTGTCCGATCAGTAAAAGTAGAAATAAAACGGAGTGGCTGAACTTACATCCGTAGAATGTCTTTCTTCGGTTAACTTCATCGTCTCAACAGCTGCAAGGTAGGAGTCTATTTCACGGACCGTAGCGTCAATTGTCTCCGCGTACCACTGGAAAAGAACGCCCCAGGGGGAATCCTCACTGACCTCGAGCTGCGGAGTAGTAGTAAAGTTTTATCGCTCACGATAAAAAGATAACTGCAGAACTATATTTATATATCGTTAACAGCTGTGGTCTAGGCCACGTTGACCACGAGCACCATATAATATGAATTAGTTAACAAATTTTAAACAAAAAATACACAGAATGATTTTGGAGTAAATTTCCTGAATCAATTTAGCGACGCAAAATGCACTATAGTTACTATAATAATTTAATCAATGGGACAGTAAACATGTTATATAATATAATCAAAAGTGACCTTAATAAATCAAAAAAATTACACGATTATAAAATTTCGTTAACTTTTAAGTATACAAAATAAACGGGACAAATATATATAAAACTAACATTTTAAATACAATAAAAGCGGTATTATAATATGCATTTACGAGTGACTTATGTCACAAAATTAAGATTATTAAAAATCGTTGAATGAATACTTGTTTGGTTGCTTTCTCTACTGACGGCAGAGAACGTCGTGTTCTAACTTGCGGTGTGGGCACTTCACTCCTTGATTCCAGAGTCAACTCAAAGGGTGGACTGGATCTGTTCTTTTCGATAAGACGATCCTGGTCCAGGTGGAACTGGTGAAGTTGCTGATACAGAGAGCTACGGCGTTGGGTCAATTGGTTGAGTTCGTCGAGGGAAGACTGAAATAAACAGTAAAATGAAGGAGGAAATAAGAAGCGAAACATCGAGATATAAAAGAAACTACATGAATATAAGACAAAACATTATGCATAAACGGTAAGAAGTGAGGTGCAAAATTCGAGCTACGAAATTTTGGAAACAACATTACAAATGAAATAGTATAGAATTAATCATAAAAGAAATATACAATTATTAATAAACATTGTAACACCTGTTGCACATATTATCCTATGAATTTTCACATAATTTAATTAATGCGCATATGGTTTTTCTTATATAAATATTAAACAGAAAAATATAATAAATATATATATAAAGTATACAGAATATTTCAAACGTTAAAAATGTTGCTGCTGTTGTTTTAAAATAATAATTACCAACAACGTTTTATGTCATGTTAAACGAGTCTTTTAGCATAAACAATTAAAGAAATACTATCAGGAAATACCACTGACTGATATTTCATAATATGTAGGAGTTAATTATGTTTTAGTTTACACTATTAAATGTCAAATCATTAGTAAATGTAACCGAACTATAAATATAAAACAAAACGGAAATATAAAACAAAGCAACATTAGTTATACCGTAGCATCAGAAAAATTAGAACAGTTGAATTGCTAAACATAAAACATAGACAGTCACATTTTTAGACTTTAAAAACAAACAGTCAAAAAAATTCTCTAGCATCATACAGTTGATATAACAATATAAATTATTTTTTTACAAAACAATAAAATAATGTGAAAAACAGTATAATTTAATATTAAAGAATTTATATTAAGGTTAACTTATGCAAAAATTTCTACTTTTCTAATAGAAAGGTTGCCCAGTCATAGTTACAAATATATTATAAAAATATTAAATTATATTATTAAAAGTAATGAACAAGTACAATTATAAAACATCACATGTTCATTCTCTATTTCAAAAGTCATAAATATTTTTAATAGTTAATTAAAAGCAATTGTTTGACATTACCAGTATTATTTTACACTTATTCATTCCAATGATAAACCATAAATTCAGCTTCTCTTTGCATATATCCATATTAAATTAAAAATATTGAACAAACACAAACATGTTTCAATTTATACAAACAAAACTTTATCATCAGCAAAACCAATTATAATAATGACACAACATACTTCTCTTTCAGCAAAAGCAGCTTCTGTTTGTGTAAAAAGTGTTTCCTGTCGCTTCAACAAGGAGGCAATCTGTTCATGGATGTCTTCATTTGGTTGAGAGAACAACTAATAATAAATTAATAGAAATAAATATTGTAACCATAGAGAATATAACAATAGGGAATTTACAGAATCGAGACATGCCTACATAGAGTGCCGCCAATTGATACAACATGTATTTTCATATTCTTAGTTTGTTGAAAACTGTGATTGGACTTATGAAAAAAGCAGGAACTATTTTTGGGCTCCCTCAGGATAATATTACATGGGCCCCACCAGTACAATAACAACTGGGACGGTCCCAGAAAAAATTCAAAAAATATTTAGGTAAACATTTAGGTGAGCCATAAGTTCCGCCCGATTTCTAAATGCTGCTGTTTAAAAACCATGAATTATACACAAGCAATATTAAT
>JAUZND010005911.1:0-10981 GCA_034780555.1 Coelogynopora nodosa | reverse complement strand
TGAGTGCTTCGTGTTACTGATTATTTTATGAGCAAATAAATATCCGCGGATAATTGTTTCGTGTTACAGGCCCCTGTCTTATTCTAAAAATGTAAAACTATTTTATAGAAAATGATTAAATAGGCAATACACATATTACAAATAAGTAATTGTAGAGAAATACATTAGAATTAAATAAGACATTACAAACTAAATATAGCCCAATACTACAGATATAACTTAGCAAACATAATAAAAAAATTAATACATCCTAATATTAAAATTATTTTATTAGGAAACAGAAATTAAACATTCAAAACGACCAGTTTTTAAGAAAAAGAGCTCAATATATAGTTCACAAAAGTTGCTCCATTAAAAATAGCTATAAATTAGTACAAACCTACAGGACGAACAAACATGCACTAATACTTTTAATATACTTATAAATATTTCCAATATATAATAATGTATGCTAAATATGTGTTTATTTATACGTATGTGTTTATACGTATGTGTTTACTTATACGTTTAGTATAAGTGTATTATTGTTCGTTTATCAAAGAGCTGATGGAGAAATCATAGCTGTCCAGATCACAATCAGATCAGACAGGTGTCAGTGTACAAAATAGACTCGTCCCGGTTAAACGAGAAAAAATATATGTAATATGCTAAAATATTGCAACTTTGCTTTGGCGTCCGATTTAAACAACTGTCCTAAATAGACGCAATATAAGGACCAGTAATTAATTAACGCACTCGTGTAATGGGACAGCTTGAGAGGAGGGACTTCTCCTTAACAGAACTTGTACAGTCACACATCTCGTTTTTTAATAACATTTCTAAAGGCAACACCAAAATTAATAAAGCAACACACATTAAACGTGTTATATATTTCAAGTAACAACAGCTTCAACTTGATTATGATAATAAAAACAGAATATATATATACTATACTTTACAAAGATGAAATGTACTGGCCAGATAACAGCTATCACATAGATGTAATGGTAACAGCAGAAGAAATGCGGGCGGGATACACTCAAGAGGTACAATTACCACCCTTACTGGCAATAAACAAACGTTTCTATAAATAATTAGAACACAACAATTCTACTGAAATTCCAACATTATAAAATAAAGTTTGCATAATATCCAGTGAATGAAGAAATCATGTGACTGTATTATAAACTTCACAAGATTATCAAATAGTATTGAATATAATATGTATAGAACCCCATTCTCCATGTATCTTCATGAATCGTTATATAATGTATCAAATAAGAGCTTAGGAATGTAATAAGACACAAGAAGGAAAATAAAAATATTACTAACTGCAGTTAGCTAACATTCTGTATGACGCTAGAAACGCTGCAGGACTCGAACAATGACAGCTGTTCCGGTGTTGAAAATGCAAAATAACAATTATAGTCAGTTGTACACACTAACTGATTTACTGTGAAAATGGTATTATTCTTGGTGCCGATAGATAATGTCATCAATATACAAGATGATGTGGTTATCAAACATTGACATAACGTTCCCAAATAACACAAATCTACTTTTGTTTACGAAATCAATGTTTAATAGGAATATACTCGATCTATTACCCAGAAAAGCACGCTATTAAAAGAACAGCTGTTAACTCATAGATCAATAATGTTATAGGTGAACAAGACAATAATATGACTATTATACAACAGAACAAGACCTGTTACAATAACCTATAAGCAATAATAATCTAACACAGCCAATTAAAACAAATTCTGGCACAAAACGCCTCATTCGATGTAAAGTGAAATAAGGAAACAACGAACAAAGGTCTTTAAATAACCGTCGTTTAAATAATTAAAGAAATTGCAACCGTCGAAAACAAAATAATATTAGAAACTGTTTTTGAAATACAAAAGAAATAAGTCAATATATTTGAATGTCAACATTACCTAAAGCATTGAATAGAAGTCCTTTAAGCACTGCAACAAATGAATAAATACATAATGAAGAAACCAAAAATATCGACTGAACTTTGTGATAAAATCTATCTACAAACATTTTATGCAAAACTCATATTTTTTATTGACGGAATATTTGGCAATGTGTGAATTTTATTGACATTTGTATTACATTGGCCGAAATATGAAATGTATAATTAAACTTTAAAAAGTCACCTAAAAAATTATATAACAGCTTTAAAAAATCAATACAAATAATAATGGTATTACACAGTTCAATGCGACTTGAATGGAGTGCGTTTCACATTATTTTGAAATAACAAGAAGGTCGAGTTACTAAACAAGGTTGACGCTACTTGGGAGAGAAATATCCTTCATCTCATAGACAGCATTCCAGTTGACCACACGATTACCGGGAGCGTATCCACGCATCCCACAAAGATCCAGAAAGTTGCGATACACACCCCGATTGTACGGACTGTTCAGCACCGGGGTCGAAGTCGGCGGAAAGAGTTGGAACCCGGCGGAGGAGGATGGTTTGCCACCAGGAGGGGGCATTGGAATGGCCGCTCCTGCCGGGTGAAAGTCGGCGTACCTCGTGGCGTTCATGCGTTCATTGGTGGTCTGGTTGAGCCACACCATTTGATAGAGCTGGCAGCCGAGCAGAGTTGTGATCCAGAAGAGGTAGATCCCGGCGTTGATCATACAGTAGAAGATCCAGGGATGGCAGGTGAACACAAGACCAACAATGACCGTCCAATCGTCCTTGGGCCGACTAGCGGGCAGACACTGGGGTGCCGCCAGGATGTAGCCGATGGCCCCCGCGATGAAAAGGCTTAGCGAGGGCATCAAGCACACCAGGTAGAGCATGAAGTAGCGATGGTTCCCCGCCCCGACACAGTTGTACACCCAAGGGCAGTGGTGGTCGAACCGGGACACACAACGGTCACAGGAAGAGCAGTGCTTCGAGCGGAGCGGCTTCGTCACCAGACAGGTGGTACAGAACCTTTCTAGATCGATCTTGCCCGTCGCCTCGCACATCCCTCGGATCGACTCGACCCGATTTGCGTGTCCGGTGGTCACGTGACCCGGGTCGGCCAACGCAGCACGGATAAAGTAGTACCAGAGGCCCGTGATGGCGACGAGGAAGGCCAGATTGCTCGTCGTGTCGATCAGCGGCCTTATCCCCACCAGATAGGTGAGGCAGAGGGTGGCCGTGGTGCTGGTCGCGAGGGAGAAGGGCATCGCGATGTTGTACCGGGAGTCCAAGAAGTGGCGCAGACCGTAGTGGAAGAAGAGGCCGAGTAGGAAGTAGATGCCGAGCTTGATCAAGTAGGACATGTCGGTGTGGAGAGTGAGTCCGATGACGAGAAGGTAGACAACCGGGATGGTGAGCATCATCTGAAGGCGGACCTGGCTCCTGGAGGTGAGCCGGGAGAAGAAGGTGGTGCCGCGGAGTTGGCCGCGCTCCTGCATCATCTGCTTGATGCGTTGTGCCATCCAGTTCATCTTGCGGGTTGTCAGCATCTGGTTGGTGGAGGGGAGGGGTGGAGATAGCTAGCACTGTACATAGCTAGTGTACTTGATGGTGTTTTGTTTAAATCGATAAAATGCAGTCAACAGTTTAAATTAGTAATATGTATTGTATGTCACGATAAAGCTTATTATAATAAAATGAAAACGAGGAATTTATCTACTGAAATAAAAATTACCGGCAACTAGCATTGTAAAGGTTTCCCTTTTTGTAATTTTTATATATTACCTATACGCTAAAAAATATTTTATAAAATAATGTTGTTAATAATTAGCAATTTTGGAGGAATAAAGGAAAAGATAAAACATCAATTAAAATTAATATTTTAATTTTGTCTACACCCAAAATTTCAAAATATGTTTTGTAATAGATGAGGCGAGAAATTAACTAACTTAATATATATATTTTTTAATTAAACAAGAACATCTGTCATCCAGTAAATTATTTACGTAGTAATTAACAATTAAAATTATTTATTAAATAATTTTATCGGTAAAATAATTCCTTTCTACAAAGATATGTGCAGAATTTATATATTTTCTCAGGAATAAATTATCAATGAACCAATTTTAAACATATACAAATAGCTGATGCAGATAACACCTAAAGCACAATTGGATTAGTAAATAAATGTGGTAACGCCACGTCCTATAATCAACATAACACGAAGTTTCAATAGGCTACTATATAATATCGTTTATATTGAGATAAATGCCACCAGAATTATAACAACTGAAGCAATTGCATTGGAATAAAAGTTAGCAGCATAAATTGTCACCATAGCCTACATCTCATCAGCGTCAATGTATATAGCGCACCATTACTCATGTTTGCTCAATTAGAAGCCCGATTTCTGAGGTATAATTAAAATTGCTGCCCGCATATTTATTCACAACTATGACGTTTCACAGAAAAATCAGTACTTTGCAGGAGTTTACTTAATAAACCAATCTACCTCGATAAGATAAATTATTTTCAAATATGATTAAAATATGTATAAAACCATAGATATCAATATTTCATATATCTTAAAAAGAGTAAGGAAATCCATATATATGCATAGAACCTTATTAATCGATTAATAGTCGATTATTTATCCGATAACAGTATTGGTTAAAAGGGTAGTATGAACTAAGAGACAAAAAAAGGATATTACTATCATACTAACGAATACTATGGACTACGTGAATCCATTATGATAATATTGAGTGAACCAACTTTTTCACCGTAAAATTACGCAATAATTATATATGAACCTAGTTTTGTTACAGTATTAATTGTTGAATTATTAATTCAAGTTGAAATTTTAAAAACATCGTTTTAATTAATTTAATATAGAGACTAGCCTGATTATTATTTGAACACAAAAATCACCGACAATTATTTTCAAATAGTTTAATTTATATTGTTTACATTGGAGTTTTTGAAACAAACCGTTATTTGATTTTAATATTCTTTCGAAATATATTCAAATTATATATATTATGAACTCTCAATTTTCTAGTTTTATAGTGCAATCCATAGACAAAGAAAAATATAGATATTTGACTCTTATTAACTCTGTTGCAGTTAAATACTAATAACTTTTACCCGAAAGCTTTTGCAAAATAATTATTTAAAAACTGAATGCAGTAAAATAATTCATGTAGTAAAATGCAGGCAATAAATTATATTTTATAGACACCTTACACATGTTAAAATGTTATTAATATATATTAACTTACCAGTATTTACTTAGCTTATGTATTTAAATATATTCTCTATTAATAAATGTAATACATTATGGTGTAGTTTTTTAAAGCGTAGGTGGTACTAGGCTGGTGCTTAGTGCTGGTATTATCACCGATAGCTGTTCGATCTGCTTTGTGCAATCGGAATCAGATTTTCGCAGGGTTATTATTTATACTGTACAGTAAGTTACACAAAATCGACATATTGGAGATGAATTTCAATTGTTCTCATATTATCTGATACAACTCAATAAGGCTGCTAAGCAATTACTTTGCTACATATCACATATATGTATATTATATATCAAGTGTGAATTTTATTTATATATATACAGTATATATAAATATATATAGAATGAAATTAATAATAAGATACGTACATATAAAAAGAAGAAAGTCAATTTAAAGAATATCTCTAACACACATCCGTAGCTATCAAATAATTTTAAATTAGTAAAAAAAATATGAGTGTCCAAATAGATAGCGCAAATAGTCGTAATTTTGTGTCAATTTGTTTTTTTATATTTACCTCTCACGGAAATAAATTTTTAAACCAATCTATCATTCTAAAAATGTAAACCAACCAAACCATTCACTTATACTTTCGCAATATCCATGATATAATACATAATAATATCGAAGATTTTACACACATCGTAGAAAGGTATAATATTATTTGATAGAAGAGTTTAGTCCAAATTATGATTAATATTAACTGTATTTCATAAATAATCGTAGTCTAAAAGTAGGCATACTGTTAGTTATTTTATAACACGAAGGTAGAGGTACCATGCAGGCACTACGGTATATTAATTTAAAGTAAGTTCAATTAATTACCAATACTGTTACTTGAACATCGACGTGAATCAGTATTTGTAAAAAAGTAACTATATTGTATACCTACATTTTGAACACCCTACCTTGTATATTATTAGAAGTCGTGCACAGATATTTCAAACGAATCTAATGTGGAAAAATATTCGGCGTTAATAACTACATGTTAACTACTAAAATTACTTTTTGACTTCCTCTAGGAGTGGCCCTATAATTTTACTCCTAGGGCCGCTACCTTCCTCCCCTATCCTCGAGAAATCGTCCTACATTTAGGGTCGAGACTATTACAACGGCTTTCAAAATAAGGTCATTTTCTAACATACTGGTTCAGCAGAAATTATGAGTACAAAAAGTCGACTATTTGTTTTAACAGAGCATATCACATTTTTCAAAAATCGAAAAAACTGGTGTCTGCCATAAGCCGGAGACACATAAACACACACAACTAATTAATCATTGCTGTAGAGTACAACTAAAGAAAGTGTTGTACACTACAGCAATGATTGCAATTTATTTATTAATACTATTTTAAATAATCCCTTTTGAAGTCTGGACACCTTTTCTGACATCAATCAATTCAAATGATCTTCATATTATTCTTTCAGCCACCGTCAACCAGGCACTCGACTTCCTTTGAATATATTTATTTTTTGCTGCAAGTTAACAGTCTTCCTCGATTAATTATTCGTACTTCATTTTTGCCTGTAATTCAACTACGTTATCCAGGATTATATAATCTAAGGGATTAAAATTAGTTGAAATATGAAAACTATTCAATTGTTCATATATGCAATTGTTTGTCAATGCGTATTACCTCCGACAAAAGTAGAACTTTATTCTACCCATGTGTGCGGCGGAGCTACTAGCTTTTTGTGTAAATATTCACGGATCTCTGTGCTTCAAAGCAAATAGCTTCGTGTGGTAACGCACAACTTTGTGTGGCCGCTTATAATAAGTTTAGGCGTCGACGTAAAAAGCAAGTAGCGGTTATGTAAATCAAACTTTAACAGACTTCAAAATGTTATTTTGTGAAAAGATCATATAGTGCAAAAACTACATTACATCGAATATTTAATTTATTGCACGTAATTTATATCAATAAAACAGTTAATATCATTTAATTATTATTACAAATAAAATATTTTCCATATATCACCATTTTGCTTTTCGCAACATTCCGCTTCTGGAATCACGTCAACTATCTAAGAAAAGACTACTCAAAAGGATTTATCTCCTGATGTTCTACAATTACCAGTCTGGTTTTATAATGTTAGGATATAAGAAAAATGATAAACTATATATAATTAAATCAGACTAAATATGAGTTACAGAATTAGTCAAACAGATGTAATTCTAGAGAAATTATTATTATCTTAAATTATTGATTAATATTATTAAATATCAACAATTATGTAAAGCAGCAGTCTTCTATAACTCCTTATAAAGCATAACGTTGAAGCACACCAGCCAACATCACAGGCATGGTTTAAGGCAACATACTCTCAACAAGTATATTATAATAGATGAATACCAACGATAATGATGTTATCTCAAAGTTGAACATAAAACCGGAACAGTTGGCAGGTCTAATATATAGTACCAGTTCTGTACACATAATATATATTATACACTTTACAATAAATACAAATTTATACAAAGTAAGAACACCGATTAGTCATATATAAATTGAGTTACATGGTTCTCGTTTTGAAACATTTTAATTATCTGATCTTACCCGATTGTAATAACTGCGAACATCACCTTCATTGTTATATTTATAAAAATATAAAAAGTACAATTTCATACATAGAACATTAGAAAAGAAAAGTCACAATAAATGAAAATCTTTCAAATATACTACTGAAGCACATTCATCGGATATGTTCCGAATATTATATACAGGGTGATGTAGAAAAAACGTTATATTTTATCTTTAACCTTTGGATATTTTTAATGCAGAAAAATTGAGTTATATTTTATCTTTAATATATAGGTATTTTTAAGATAGATAGACACCGGTTTTAATAGAAAGCCATCGATATCGATTATTGATTAATTTTGGTACAGTCATCACGTGTGTTTATAATAATATAGGTAGCGCTATGCCCAACTCCTAGAACCGTCTAACAACTAGCAAGAAGAATAAAAGAAGAACTTACAACCTTCATAAGAGAAATGTTCGTTAATTCTTACAGGTCGTTCCTTGAACGATGCCATGAATGCAGCAGATTGGAAGGTTGCCAAGTTGAAGGTTAGACTTTACTGTACAAGTGATTACCATTCCTCGATGTTTTGTAAATATTTTAATTCACATTATTGTTATCAAAAATATAACGTTTTTTCTGATAATTATAAAAAATATAACTTTTTTCTGCATCACTCTGTATATTAGTTAATCGAGTAAAAATATTTCGCAGAAACTTTCAATAGTATCAACATTTAAGGGTCATTATTAGTATTGACTAATAAATTTAAATATAGGATGTTTTCAAAACATTAAACTCTAAATTGATTTTCTTATTGTTTAAAAACACAGAATATTATTCATCATTTTGTTAGTTACTTTAATTCTGTTTTACTCAAAATAACGCACAGACAGATTATAGTCTTGTATAGTCGAATTATATTATCCCACATCAAACCGACTTCTAAATTTCATCATAATTATATTGATTTAATGTTCATGCACGTTGGCTATACGGAACATATTTCGTTTGTTCAAAATCCGAGTGATTAATTAATACACGGGTTCAAAACGGATTGTTTAAAATGTGGTTATCCCATCCGCGGACAATGCAGGTACACTATAAAAAACATGCAATAATTGGAGAACACAAAATACAGTTCAAGTGATACAAATGTACAAATTAACTTGCAATTATATTGATTTTCAACTCCAGTTCTACCTTTATCAATTATATAGATTAACAAATACAGTATAGAAAAATTGCATAATTAAAATGTATATTTGTCCATTGGTCTATAAGTCAGTCTGATAAATATTAATTAATTTATTAATGTTGCATAGTATATAGCTGAAACAGTAATTTATGTATTTTACCTAATTATACAAATTCCACGAATATACCATGATTTTCAAGAACGTTTTGACATTCCAGGAGCCCACCTGACAGACGTCCTCCCCCTCATCATTCAACAGCGTCCAGTCCACCCCGGCCTTGTCCAACTGGAGCAGGGCGCTGTGATTGCCCGACTGGGCGGCGAAGTGGCCGGCCGAACTCTTCCGGACAAAGTCGAGCGCATTCACGTCGGCCCCCCAGGTGACCAGCAGACGGGTGGGATCGGGTCCCACCACCCGCAGACAGGACCACATGAGGGCGGTCATGCCCTCCCGGTCGCGCAGGTCCACATCCACCCCCCAGGCCAGCAGGTAGGCGACGATGTGGGTGTGCGAGTACTGGGCGGCCAGGTGGAGGGAGGACCAACCCTCGCCGTCCAGCAGGGTTGGGTCGGCGCCTCGGGTAAGCAGGAGCACCGTGGTTGCCAGGTGGCCCTTGGGTGGAAGTGCAGTTATAATGGAGGCCGGTTAGGAAGTGGACATCTTTTTTTATAAAATTGAAAGTATTTTTATTGATTTCCTACTACTGCAGATTTTGATTTGTTTTATTTAAAATAAATGGTGGTACAATGTGTAGGTTAAAATTATTTCTACAACAAAACAATCTAACAAATTACAATTTGACAATTAAAAATACATTTCTTAACAAAATTATAACAATTATGTCTAAATTAATACTAAAAAGGTAAATTTTATTATTGAGAATGATACTAAAATTATTAGAATTCAACATATTTATTTGTATTTGTAATTGGATGAAGAAAAAACTGTTTATGAATCTTCGCTATAATTAGATAAAATAGCTTAAAACAGGTTATCAGCTTTAGCCAGGAGTATAAAAATCGATCATATAAACATCTCCATAGCCAGAAGTAGTAAAATCAATAATATAAACACCTCCACATCTAGAAGTAGTGAAATTGATAATGTAAACATTTCCATTTTTTAATACAGCAATGCATAGAAAAATAATTTGTTATCTGTAATTTTGAAGGAATCATCTGAATGCCACAAGCTATTGATGTTATATTGTAAAAAACAGTTTATTTTTTTAACTCTTGCAAATTATAATATGAATATTTTCATACTGGTTTTCAATTAATAAAGTAAGACGTAGTAAGAATATAATTCCTGCAAACTATGTTAAACCAATCATATTAACTTATTTGTAAGTAATCATAATTTCATGAACTTTTTTGCTAATAAAGTAACATATTGTTGCATAATGAAAGTTTCCCATCCCCAGAATATTTAATCATAAGAAAATGTTTAAAATGATAATATTTTAAAAACAAAAACACTAATAACTTTTTTTCATGTACGATTAAATACAACAACAACATCCTACCTGCCGTACAGCCCACTGGAGTGGGGTCGAGTTTAAATCCCCCCCAAACCGATCAATGCTCGCCCCCTGGTCCAGATAGTAGGTCATCAGCTCGAGTCGATTGTTGATAGCCGCCCAGTGGAGCAATGAGACATTCTCAGCATCCATCTGGTTGACGTCCACCTGGCCACTCTCGACCAACTGCTGGCATCGGGAGAACTCTCCATACTGAGTGGCCTTAATAATGTCCCAAGTGTCATACTCAGGTGCAGGGGCCGCTTCTGGTTTGGTGAATGGATATGTCGAAGCGGGCTGGTAATGCGGGTCCACTGGATAGGCTCTGATAAGTTCTGCAGACATCCTGCTGCTTGCAGGCTCACTCTGTAAGTTTATAGAAATATTATTTAGATATCAATTGTAATCTATTACTTATAACTTATCCACGCCTCACATCATTGAGAAAGAATAAAATGCTGGATAGAAAACATTATTGACTCATCAAATTATCAAATTTATAGTAAATGTAAACAAATATTTGTAACTTTGAAT
>JAUZND010005910.1:1121-31513 GCA_034780555.1 Coelogynopora nodosa | reverse complement strand
GAAAATGTATAATAACCTTGGTTGCTCGAAATGGTACCAATGAGTCCAAATATGGTGATTGGCAGAAGGACTATATTGAACATACGATTAGACTTCGTACATAAAATAATTTATTATTTCAGAGAAAACATATATCCGGAACGTTTTTCTGTGAATGACTTGGAAGATGCTTTTTTACGAATGGATTTCATTCTTATTATGAGGTAACATTTCAATTCAGTTAATAATTTGTATTCTGACCGACAGACCTTATTATTTAGAGCCTTTTAAAATTCTAAATTATTCAACATCATTTGAATGTTAAACATTCTACTAAATGTTTCTATTTTATTTATATGCTCTAGATAAAGTTGTAATCATAATTATTTTTAAAAATTCTAAATATTAAAAAAATTATTGCGATATTCATAGCTGTCATTGAATTCGTGGTGGTGGTAATTGGTAGCCATCAGTGTTGCCATTTGTACCTACAGATTGTCCATATTTGGGGTTGGGTTGGTTTGGATAGGTTTCATGACCATTAATATGTTACGGTAAAGAGATGCTGGTAGTACGCTAATTTTATAACTTACTTATTTACTATGGGACTATTCAATCATTTTTAATGATTCTTCCGCTAATGAAGGATTTGATTGACTTTAAAGGTCCACTGAAAATATATCGTCTATAATCCTATAATGATGATCTATAATAATTCATTTCATAATGTTGTGTTGAATCACAAAACGCTTGTCTGATAAAAAAAGTATTATCTGTATTATTATACGATTATTAATCCCTAATGACTTTGTTTCAGGCAAACACTTGGTGAAACAAATTTCATGCTTCATACTTTGCTCGAGGAATCACATTTTATACATCGTTTCGTACAAGCTGAGAAAAAAATTCCCTTTATTATTTACTCATGTCAGTTGTACAAATCAGGTAATTAGATTGTTTTGAATTATTATATTAACTGCTTTAGCTTATTACATGTTGCATGGTTTCATTTGAACATGTATCATAACATAAAATTTATTAGAATTATTTTTGATCGATTTAACTTTGTTTGTTCACCATCTTCATTCATTTTCACTGTTTATTATCTTAGCTATTATCATGATTATTTAATTATTAAAGATTATGTCCACCAATGTGTCATATATTTTTATTAACAAAAAAGTATGATACATTCAATTTACTTGCCTAATTACAAAAAAGTCTCTTATAAAGTTTTATGTATATATTGCGGATTTTTATCCTTGACTTTTTTCTAAATATTCGAAACTTATATTCAACTAAAAATGTTAACATTGATCATTTTGGTTTAGTTTTTATGTAACTTTCTTTCAACTATTTGTTTTTGAAGAACCACTCCCTACCCATTCTTTAGTTAAAAGCATTTGACATTATAACCTTGTAATTTTATTTTTACTAAATTTCTGTGTAATATTTGGTTGTTGAATTAAATGACATTGTCATTTTATCAGATGTACTATCGATTGTTAATAAGAAATATTATTATTATTCAACTATTATTATATTAAAAACATTTAATAAAATGTGCCTTTGTCGTTATCTTACATGGAGGTGTAATAATTTTATATTTTATTGTACTCATATAATGATAAACAAAACTGTTTCCTGGTGGCTTATGACTGAATCGATAATACTCATCGTATAAATCGTGTTACGAATATGTTTTTAAAATATTTTTGTTTCAAAACATTCTTTTAACTTTTTCTAGATAAAGTATTATACTAGTTCTTAAATTTGTTTGAAAGTTAACATCCTATTGTTTCGTGTTGTTTAGTGTTTGTTTGTAAAAGGAAAGGAGGTAAATTTTTTTTCAAAAGGAACAGGAAATGTGCTATAAATGTTTTTAAAGTATGTTGAAATAAACAATACTTTGTAGGTATTTAGGTACTACCTAAATGTTAATATTACTGAACTAATGTATACTTATTAGTTTAAATAGTCAAACATGTAACGATATAATAGAGTAACATTTTATATCATCTAATAAAATCATGACGCAGTATTCTAATAATTGTTATAGGATCTGCTGCAATGAAATTTTAACATTAAAAATGATTGTAAAAAACATTTCAACATTAACTTGATCTAATTTATTTTTCAGAATATCTAGCTTTCTTAGAAGTTGCTAATAAGTTGAAAAAGCTTGCAATAACTGGAACTACAGATTTTATTCATGCCTCAAACGATCAAAGCGAAAGGTATTTGTTTGTTTATTTGTATATTAAAGTGTTCTGTATTATCTGCTTCAGGTACATTTTATTTGTTTATCATATTTTTTGGTTGTTGTTTAAACTTAAACAACCTTGAAATTGTTAATTTATTTAGTAAATTCATAATTTATATGATTTCATTTATAATATTTCAATCTAAAGTTTGTTCAGTGTCTGTTTACAAAAAATAGAACATATTCTATTATTGTTGGTTATGTTACGAAAATACTAATGTGTATATATTTATTTGCCCTCATTTATTGAATAACTGTTACATAACCCTTGTATAAAGGTAAATGCTATATTCTTGCACACTTCAGTAAAAAAATGCGTTCTGCATGTTTCGTCTACTTATTAGCATCGTAATCAGGATTTCATTCTTCAAATATAGATATAAATAATTTAATTTAAACGTGATGGAAAATTTAATTAAAGTCTTAAAATTTTTTATTTATTCTTTACTTTTATACTTTTATTTTCTATTAAATCCCCCCCTGAAATGCCATTAAACATGTTTTGTTTACACAACAAAGTTACTCTTTTAATGGGTTTAGGACATGATGTTCCTTATTGTTTAATTTGGTTATTAACAACAATTTATATAAATAACATTAGTCACCTTTTATAATAATATACGCTATGGACTCTCTATTTATTCATTAAATCCTTATTAAACAGTTTATTTCAATAGTAAATTTACAATTGAAAACACATAGGCCAGGATAAAGGATAATCGAACCTCTAATCGGAAAGTTATTACAGAGTTATTTTAATAATCTAGTAACAATAAAAATGATGGAACTAATCCCATGAAAATGAAAAAAGGCTGGAAATATTAATTAGGAATGTGCATACATGTACAATACTTGAGTTTTTAAGAAATAATTGTAACAAATATTTGCTTAAGCTGTTTCTCCTTTTTCTGAACAGAAAGTCTAATTAGAATAGTCTTTAAAAAACTATGCCATTTTGACTCGTGCAGGAGATACATATAAGTTTGATACCCTGATTTGGTAACACCCAGTTACTCCACACAGTATCTTCATAGCCGTGTATTCCCTCCGAGACAGACCGTACCTCCCGAGTGTTCGCGTGTTTGACCCCCGTCGATGCACCACAACCAACCTGGACCGCTGTCTTACTTTGGAGATCTCGGCTGACGAATTGAACGAGTTTGAACCGCTTTATATCACCTGTAGAATTGTTCGTAGTTTAGTTGGCAATGTGACATGGGTAAGTGAGAGGTGGGAATATGTATACCTTTTTTAAATTTGTAAACAACCCGCTATTTTTATCTGTTCAAATTTGCGTAGTAGCCTATAATTAATCAGTGCAATTATAAACATACTTCTCAAACTCCAAAAAGCTGTTTATTAAACTCCCGACAGACGCAACTTTCTACCAAAGAAAGGATATTGTGAATATAGAGAGATTTCCATCCCGCTGCATTCACAAATAATTTATAGAGCCTTAACAATATCTGTTAAGTTATCTATTTGTGGTATTTCAGATTAAATTAATACATCATTTGACTCGTCGAAACTATAAGTTATAGTAGTAGAATAAACCCACAATATTAAAAAAAATTATTAAATAAAAATCGACGTTTCTATATTAAACCATCATTATCAAGAATGGAGAAGTAATTATAAAAACGTACCTGACATATTATATATAATTAAACGAGGAACAATATATTGTATATATTGTTATATATCTTATGTGTGTTTATGTAATTACTTTTCCATTCTTGATAATTATGTCTGGTTGATATCGAAATGTAAATTTTTATTCAATAAATTCTTTTTCACGATGAATTGGCTGCTATTATTTTGAACTTATACGGACATCTATGAGTATTCTTATAGCTTCAAACTTGAGAGGAACAACAAGATTTGTTGCTGGAAGAGGAACTACTGATAGTATGTTCACTTTGATAAAGGGAATCGAAATGACGATTGAAGAGAAGCAGAATAGCAGGATTGCTTTCTTTGACCCGAGAAAGCCTCTGACGCTTTTTCGAGGGAACTGGTGTTTTCGGCTTTGCAATAGATGTGTGTGATGTAGGTTGAAATTCAGATGGTAGAGGAGATGTTCGATTAAATAAAAGCGAAGGTGATGCTAGGTGCAGAAGTATCAGAATAATTTACGGTTCATATTGGTGTAAGGCAAGAAAGTGGCTTGAGCCTACTTATCTTAATTGTAGCTATGGAACTAGTGAGCAGAAGGCGTGGAAGAGATCTCACAGTTAAGTTATTGTATATGGACGATATAGCACTACTTGCACTAAATTGGAGAGTTTGTTGAAAGAGTGGAAAAGGGTATTTGAAATAATATAATAATATAACATGTTATGTTCATAGACAGAGTAAACGACAGAAGTGGTATTCAGGCTTCCCACGAAAATTTAAATTACCAGTTTTTTGCGTGACATAACATCTTCAAAAAAAGGCTACTGTTAAATAAGTCTAAAGATGTAATTTAGTTATTTATTTTTGTACGCGCAATATATTTTTTGTATCCAATATTGGTAAGACCTAAAATTGTCAATTGTGGGTCTTTCTAATGACCATTTTTAAATGTTTGTGATATTTTGTTATTTTTTATTAAAGATGTAAAGTGTGAAAACTAATCTATGTCACGAATTTTTTTAAATTGTATCTTTAAAGTTTGTTTTATTCTATTATGTATTTCTTTACTTGCAACTATATAGTCTAAATATAATATATAATTTTTTACTTGTTGCTGGCTATGAAAGGAGGTGCATTAACAAGCATTCATTGGGCTAATTCTGCAGATGGACGCGCGTCGCTTTGATGAGGAGAAGCCCCTACCGCGGTTCATCCTAGCCCTGATTCAGCACTGTCCCCATGTTGTTCTCATCGTCCATCCCTCGACCAGTTCGGACCAGGAACCAACTATTGACCAACTCGCCACTCACATAGGCGAGACGTTTCACTCTGGACTACCGGGCTTTGTTGGACTTCAGATACGCCAGTGAGTGAACTAAACGAAATCGTTTTGACGTGACGTTTGTTGATATACAATATTAGGAAAATAATTATAAATGATACGACTGAACCGCAGTTACACATTTTGTTTACGAAAATAAATGCGGTATTTTGAAATATTGAAATATAATTATGTATTATGGCATGATTGACAAGTGTTGCCTATAGATGTATGTTTTAGTCATTACTGGCGTTCGTATTCTTATTACAATATTTGAATTCTAATATGTATTCATAGTAGTTATTTATTGTTTAAAGAATTAAATTGTGTCTGCTGTTCTATTTAAAATGACCAATATTATTGTAGAAGTAAATCAAATATTGAGTCATAATATTTATTATTATATGTATCTACTATAGTATTAATTAATCATACAATCTATGGAATTTGCCTGTGATCCGAATGACCCAAGATATAATACATTTGATTCTGTTTTATTTTAATGTACGTCGTTGAATTTGTTCAAATATGGCTCTTGACACCACAGAAACTCCATTAGAACAATTTGAAATCAATATTCGCAGATTAATTTTTTTAATTTGTCCGCGACACTGTTTTATATATAGGTATGGGTTAATACAATTTAGAAAACCATTTAATTCATTCTGTTAATTATAAGAATACGGTGTTCTTTTTGTATACTGATTGTATTATCTATAATGTCCGAATCGATTATTCTTATTCGATTACAGAGGCCACCTCTTTCAAGTAGAGAAAAATATCGACAACGACATTTTCAATAGCGCAATTGTCTACTATTCCTTCTCTCGTCAGGTGACCTTCCACAAATTCTTATTATATTGTAATATAATAAAATAGTGTAACACACCATGTCTCCCGGATTGTATATATCTTACCCACACAATATTATAAATTAAATAAAAATAGTTATTGTAAGATAATTAATAACCTGTAAACCGCTCTATGTTTGAACAATTTTTAGTAGGATGTTGATTTTTTTTGGCTGTATATAAAGTTATATTTCTCGAATAGATTGGAAAATATAAACTGCAAACATTAAAATAGTAATATATTATAACAGATAATGAATGGTTTATATCGGTCATATGAACATCAGACCTTCGGTATATATTTTTACAGTGATCTAAAAATTCTTCATTGTCTATAACATTGTTAATACAATATAATGTATTGTATACTCTGACAGAGTGGCAGGTGTGGCATGCGCCATACTGCGCCCCTAACTTGGCGCCCCTTAGCCATATATTAGCCTTATATATATACCTTTTTTTATATAGCATTTATTGGCGCCCTCTTATTGGACTGCCACACCTGACTCAAACAAATGGCACCGGGCCTGTCTGTTATATACTATTATCCAGTCCTAGTTTAATTCTAAATACAAATCGAACAACGCCGTTTTCTGCATTTTTATCATAATTACTTCAGTCAATTATATTTTATATATTTGTTGCCTTACGTATATATTACGTGACTGATTATGAATCAAATAAAAATTATTTCATATATAGTTGCAAATGTGGCACGTCAATACTGCATATTAACAGCACAAATATAAAGATATAAATAAGGTTACCGTTATGCTCATTTCAATTTTTTAATAAAATCCCCGTATAACACATTTTTTCTGTGTGTGTTTCATACCATTTTTAGCTTTTTAAATATATATTAAAACGAGTAGGTATCTAAACTAAACACGTAAAATCTGAATTTAAAAAATAAACATAATATTTTATCTTAGGGTATTAATTCAATTAATAAATACCGCAATGACATTTATTGGAATAAAGTTTTTTCACTATACTATGGAACCAATTTACATACTTTTTTTGAAATTATGACTAAAATATATAATTTAGTTCAGTCACTGTATGAGATTCCTCAGGAAACATTATTACACATGCTGACGATGACTTATTTTCATTGAATTGGTGGAAAGGTTGTCCGCTATTCTGGCAGTAGTTTGGATCTTGATGGCGCGATCACGTTTGTTAGGGATCAAGTTGCTCTTACGTCTGTTGTGATCAACTCGGCCAAATCACTTGGAAAGACTTTATGGGATGCGCTTGATTCCGTCGGAAATAATAGTGAGTTTTTAGGCTTCCTTTTATCCCATGTTAGCAATGTCGTAATGTTAGTAAAATGTAAGAACAAACTTTTTCAAACTTATAATGGCGTAAATGTAAAATTTTGTATACTAATGAATCAAGTGTCATCACACATCAATGAATTACTTCTACAATTATGTTTTATGTTCATTATTTGTATATTGAAATGTATTATTTTTATAACTACTGTTTAAAATAGTATCTCCAATTAGATTTATTCAGGTATATAGTTTTTGAGAACATAATTAAATTTAACCATTTCATGCGTCAATATAGAAAAAAAAATTAAACTTCACCTTAATTGTTTTAAAATGAAAAACTGTAGCATTATATTTTTAACTGTTTTTAATTTTTTAATACTTTATTTTAATTATTTAAACATATTACAGGAAAGCAGCATATTATACTGTAATATATTACAGTAAATTTAGGTTGGATAAATGGATAAAAGACGGCTATCATTACAAGGCCGCTAATGATACAACTTTTTCAAATGTATTTTATAAATATGTTATTAACAGTAGAAACTTGCGTGGATATTTGGGGGGAAGGGGGGGGGGATTAAAATTGCACATATAAAATCAGCTATAATTAAAAAAAGTAATACATTCATAAATTTGACATTTGTGATTGGCTACAGGAAAATTTTGAACATTCATATAATTTATTTTAATTTATCACGTGGTTTGATATCAATTTGATCAATCTCATCAATCAATTAAAAGTACTAATTGTACTGTTTTATTTTTTAAATACTTTGTTTTTGAATGTAAACTTTTTGCACTATAGATGATTGAATAAAATATGTTTCATTTTTATTTCCTTGGCCGTTCCACTGTTAATAGACATCTAATTAATAAATTACATATTTAAATACTTTGTTCTAAATTATTAGCATTTTTGACTTTTTCCACTTTATATTTTATCAAATTTATGTTCACATAAATAAATACTTCGAAAATGTGTTTCTGCTTCCTTTCTCAGTGTTTTACCTTAACAAAAACGTAATGGCGAATTTTCATATGGCCCCAATTACAAAGACCCTGATTAAACAAGAACTCGAATTAACTTCACGGAAACAATTTGATAAGAAACTTGATGATCACTCAGTGGTAGGAGTTCTCTTCTATCAGTCATGTGAGTATTGTTCAGCTGTTTATCTGATTGACTTGTGATGGATGCTGAGGGTGCGAAACTCCGCACCATGTGTTTTGCCACTTTTAAAATAGATTTTTATATTTTTAACTTAATGTAAAAAGTTATTATAAAAATTTGTCAAGTGAAGTATTACCAGTTTTATTTGATTTTGTTTATTGATGCGGTCGTTTCTTGATAATGGTTGTGCTCTTCAAATTTAGTAAACTGACTAGAAATTAACATAATATGTTAAATTGTTAAACTAACTTCGATTTTTAAACAATATGTTTATAGTTTATGATAATTGATGATAAATTATGACTGACCTTTTAGCAGTTTAGTCAAGTTGGTTGTTGTTTGCTGTTCTTTTATCTTATAATTGGTTTTAATATTTATTATAATTTTATGATATTTTGCATTTTTCATATTTTTATTTTGTTTTATGTTGTTGTTTGAAAACTTTAATGTTGTTATGTACGCAGTTATCCAATGTTATGCTGTATTTAAATGGGTAGCTTAGAATAGCTGCTTTAAGTTTAATTCCTTTATATATTTAGGTATTATTATATAGTGAGGTATTATAAAAATAGGAATTTAATTTTTTGCAATTTTTACCCAATTTGTCTTTATTTCTTGTTATTTTCAAGATATAATTTCTAAAAAAATATACTGCAGTTGTTGTTCCATTTTTTAATATCCTTATAAAGCGCTAGCATACTGGCTGCTCTATTGCGCGCATTGTATCGTAATAGCTGTCAGTTACTTTTGTATGTAGAGATTTCATATCGTTTGTAGTTAATAATGTTTCAATTATAATCGTCTTATAACTCTATTGATCTTCGGAATATTCTAGCATTGTAAATACTGTTTTTCACCGTAAATTTACTATTATTTGAAAAAACGCTGTCTATTCATTTTATTTATATCAGTTTATCTAAAAGTGTAGCTATATCAGTTGAATTTTTAGAACAGAATACGTATAGTGTCACTGCATAATCTTTTCTAAAAATGACGACCACTGTTTCTTCTATCCTTCCCTAGAGATAACTAATCATTATATTATTATGTGGTATATAATTAAAATAAACGTTATTCGACGGTTCAATGACAAACTATCATTTTGAAAAAATTACATTAAAGTGGGAATTATAATAGTTGATGTGTACAAATATGAGTATACATTTACTTACATTGAACTCAATAAGTATATTCAAATTATAAATCGAAATAATAATTATTAAATTTTTGAAAGGTTCAGAATATATTTTTTCCCCACATCATTAATTATTTTTTATTCATGTCCTGTTTAACCGTATGTAAACGAGCATAGTAAAAATGTATTCTCTGTGATGACAGAGAATTTGATACTAGCTAATCGCTTTGGTTAAAATTACCGCTAGTTGTTGTATCTTTGACATCCATTGATATCAGCTTTATGTCTGCTCAACATGATAAAATTAAACTTAATAGGTAAACATATATTAGATATACAGATATGGTTTCTAGTGTCATTACATCTATAAGAACAGTATATTTACATGATTATTTTTCATTAAAAATCTTTTTAAAAGAAGTTAATAAGTACTAATTCACCTTATATAATATGCAACAGCATAGAAGATAGCTAACTTATTAGCGTTTTCGTTTAAGGAGAGTAAATCTATCAAGTTTACAGCATTCTGAAATAATTGTATGAATTAATATTTTCTGTCAACACATATGTTAACGTATGTCAAATTTTAATAAAACCGAAAAATGTTTTTATATTTAGCAAATTATTAGTTTTATATATTGTATGTGTCAGTTTTAATTTCGTTAAAAATACCACCTTTTTATTGTAATGCAATAATTTTTTTTTTTTTCTTTGTCTCTTTTAAATTTTTGTCCCTTATTGTTCTAGTTCTTCTAGTCAATATACCACTTATTATAACTTCTCCCACTTTTGTCATTCTTCCATGTCTCTATATATTAGGGGTCCTCTCAACTGAAATCAGTTTGAACCACATTTTTCAAGCACATCGCCAACTAGTATCGTCTCCTTGCGCTGGAAAATCTGTCGGTTGCTATGGGCAGACAGTCTCCCTAGCAACGGTCAACTGTTTCGAACTCAATCAAGTTTGCGCTGAAGTTGGGGTGACCAATTACTACCCCACGTTGGTCTTCTATCACTCCAGTGGGGGAGTTGAGAAAAGGAAATCTGGTTTCGAGCTCGACCGGGACCTGTCAGTAGACACGATTATCCAGACCGCTGTTCTGTAAGTCTTGTGTGCCAGTTGTGAACTGTAGTGTTGTATAATTTCTAAACATGACCATTTATTTAAAACTGCTTTCATTTTATTATATGCATAACAAAATATCTGATTTTCGTGTTTTTTAAAAATAGCTAACTACTCATTTTAAAATACTATAACTTCTATTTTATGTCCACAGTGTTTATTTATTTTTAGGCAATTTTAACAATTAAAACGCTGTGAGTTTGAAAAAAATTTATTATAAAAAATTGAATTACAATAGTAAACTGTTTGCTATTATCAAATTCAAATAAGCCACCCGATATATGTGTTAATGTTTAAATAATATTATGATATCACAATTGTAACAATGACTATCTTCTTTACAGACTTTCACGACCTTTGGTTACCGTGTCAGAGTCGGAAAGCACTCTGAACCAGATTATTAGTGAACTGACACCTGTTGCTAATACCTCACTCATTCTAGGAATCAATCTTAGTGCTGACAAAAAGAGTAAGTTGTAGATTTAATATTACAATTTAGTTATTTTTGTAGTAACGTTGATAAAGGCTACTCTTAAAAACAAACATTGTCAATACCAAAAGTGAATTTGGATTAACAATATCGTGTACATTTTAATTAGGTTTTTCTCGGTATTATGGTAATGATATATTTTAATTTATTATACATTTTTCATAGAATTGTTTAATTTTGAATGGGATGATATTAATAAAGCGGTTCTTGTTATTTTGTTGGTTTTAAAAAAAATAACAAATCTTCGATAATTCACTTCTTACGAGTAGGCCTATAACATGTTTTTTTATAAATATTGTGTTACAACATTTGCTTTTATCGTATATTTTACATAAATTAAGACGCCATAACTTATTAATCAAATACTCCTACTTAGCCAGATTTTATAATATCTTCCTTCTAATAAGGAAAACTTTGAGAGAATAATAAAAGTTTTTAATTTTTTTTTTAGTTTTCTATATAAATGAATTGAGGTTACATTATCTGTATGAGACAGCCTCTATATTGTCAGCCATGTATTATATTATACCACGCTTGTTAAAGGTGAATAAATTCATATGGGAGAAAATCGCTTCATGTGTCAGGTAGTAAGATTGTGTTTCACTTAATGTTTTATAATCTACTGATTTACTCATTTGGAACGAGGATGAAACAGCCTTTGCTTGCATCGTCTCTAATTATCTGTTGTATATTACGTTTCTGCCATTATCATATTTATTATTTACAGGTTTCCTGAAAGCATTATACAATTAATTATTATCCTCTCCCTTTTTTGTGAAATTAATGTTGCCACATTTATATTTCAACTAAGAAATAATATTTTATAAATGCATCGTTTTCTGTTTTAGTGTAATGTATTTCAAAAAGTTTTTTCCACATTTTCTTGTTATAATTTTCTAATTTGATTAGTTTTTAAAAACTAATTGATGGTAATACGTTCTATACTCAGTGTAGCTAAAAACCGTTTTCTACATTTTGCTAACAGTTAAGATAAAGCGACTTCAAGTGATACTTATAATCAATACATTACTAGATTAGTTTTGTAGTCCCGTAAACTTGTTCCGTTTGAAAAATATTTTTTGTCATCTGTCTCTGGGGAGAACTGAACCAAACCGAACGTTCCTTGAATCTTGAAATCTTTCATAACGCCCACGCAAACATCGCTTTTTTTCTAATTTATTTTCTTTAATATTATTTCGTTATACATATAATTTAAATACTGGCCTTACAACAACGTAGACATCCATTTTTTATTTCTAATTTGTTTTCCTTAATAATATTTTGTTAAATAACATAATGTACATACAATTCTTTTGTACATATATAAAATAAATACCATATAGTTTTTACAAATAATGGCAATTGATTCACGGTTATAAGGACAGATATATTTGAATGCATTTATATTTTATAATTTTCTTCTGTGTAGGCCTACCCTATATATTTGACATTATTGCAACTTAATATTTCGTATTTAGCCATTTTTTATAACAGCAATATAATTATGATATATGTAGTTTTAATATAATGACACATAATATAGTCTTCAGTATTAAAAATCAATAATTTTTAAATCTGTCCGCATTTAATGTCTTATGTCAGCTTTAATTTACTTTTTAATAGACATTTTTGTGGTGTCATTAAAACCTCTATAAATTAAAATTTATATCGCTACTGTGATATTATACAATAATAAATTTCCTTTAACAATAAGCATGCTTGTTGGGTACAAAAGCAGAATTTAATATTCAATTTAAAAGCGTGCTGAATAGCCGGTTACCATGAGTATTAATTTGTAGTTCTTTGTTTTTTACATTTTATTATTATAGCTTCTCTGTATGTGCTTCTTAGTTTTCACCATACTTGACAGCCATATATTCTCTGATGTATATTAATAATGTAAAGTTTAAATGTATCAGCGAGATATATTGATTATTCATGTTTTTTCTTTCTCTTGCAGTTTGGGATCTCTTTCATGAATCGGCCATAATTTTTCGTGGAAAATATTCATTTATCTCAACCAGTTTTGACCATCTTTCCTCTAGGTATGATATCATACTATTTAAGTTTACTTAAAAAGTAACAGTGATATAGTTTATATAATATAAGCACGTGACACGTAAATCTATTACAGAAATTTTAACCTATTGTTTAATTAATTTTTTTAGTCTGTTTATTTATCCTTCAACCATTACTTTACAAATTATACCGTCATCTATTTCTTATACCTATATAAGAAGTTAAAAATATTCGTTACAAAGAAAATTCTGATACTCATAAAGACGTTACATTCAAAACTGTATAGCTTATTGGGTTCTAAAGATGTTGCAATGATTTATATCTTCTTTTGTACATTAATTATGAAGATTATGTTCAATATTTAAAATATCTAGCTTATTTATATGTGTATATTTTATTTTACTTTATGTTATTTTAACAATATTTGTAAACTATCTCTCTAGACCATTGTACGATTTTTATTCTCAATTTAGTCTGTTTATACTAGCAGTTTCATAGTGACCACAAAAATTGAAATTGTGATAAATATTTTTAAAAAGTGGAGCACCAGACACCGATTATTGATGAGTTGCATTGAATCAAGTTATATGAGCTCCAGAATCTAGTTTAAGAATCCCCATCTTAATGAGCCCTCAAGAATCCTCATAAATCCCTCATCCCTTTAATACGTCGCAAAATATTATTTAATATATATTCCGATTAGTTAATTACATTACTTACACTTTAATATTATTAGAATTACTTATGAAATCAAATATGTTGCTTGTTGATTAAAGTTTGTATCCTTTTTTATATAACCTATAATTTTTAATATTAATGTAAATAATATACTGGAATTTGGGATATTTAGGGAATATATGGGAATTGCTGGTTATATACGGGCATTTTTTGATGTGTTAAAAAAATTAATTGGTATAACTTTTTATGTAAATATATTTTTTATTGTGCAAAATATCGGACAGTTAAAAATAATTTTTATTTTATTTGGAATAAAATACTAACCTCCCTTCATTGGACTTCTTTTACTCGTTTTTTTAAAGGCACAAAAAATTTGCTACTTGCTCCACTCGCAACAATGTTTTCAAGGTTTTCGATTCCTACTGAAGCACATGCCTGAAAATGGCTTACAGACCACACCAAATGCCTTTGTTGCATCTCTCCGTATATAATTCTCCTTAATTCTCATTTGTGTATCCATATAATGATAAGACATCATCCAGTTTTATCTCATTTCTGAAGCTATGATGGTCTATAGACATCATACATGTACCTATTGTATTGTATATTCATTTAAGTTATTAAAGGGCCAATATTATAGGCCACCCTGACATTTCAAGCACACTGATGAATAGATGAGACATTCTTAAATCGAATATCAATTCCGACCAAATTGTGAATATCAATTTAAGGGTATTGTAATATATTACAATATAAGTTAACGCTTTGTAGATAGTGATCTAAGGAAATCGCAAGTTGAAAATAAAATTATAAGTGAATTATAAGTGAATTATATCCTAAATTAATAATAACAGCTGGTTTCCCATTTGAGAAAGTGTGTAGTATCGGAGGGATAGTCCTAATATTACTGCCTATGCTGTTTATTGTGTATTTTCTTAGATAATTGTATTTTGTTCTTTATTGTTTCTTAATACTCTGACTATTACAACTTTCACTGTCAATATCTATAATGGAGTAATTTGGCAGAGCGATAATTTGTTTGTAATTTTTAAATAACTGCAAAAATAAACAGTTAGGTGTATTTCAATTTGCCAAGGTTTATATTTATAGAATCTAATTATTATAAAGGAGATATCAATCATTGTAATAGTTAGTTTTTTTTATGAAATCAATGATTTCCTGAAACGCGATTTTAATTAGGATTCAAAGATATTTAAATAGTGGTGTGTTTCTAGCTTTTCTAAGTATAATTAGGGACTCATCATTTTATGCACTTTTTCTGGAACACTAAATCAAGAAGCAATGCTCAAAACTATTATTTGTGTTTTGTGAATATAGTTTATACTTAGTGTAAATATATTATTAACTGTTTTTTAATTTTTTAAAACTGCAATATATTTATAAAATGTTTTATTATATTTTACAATAAAATGTGTGGTGATTTTTCTTATTGTGTAATGTTATGTGGAAATTGCAGCTCTTAGGAATAATAATACACTGAATTGAAAATATTAATAAATATTTTCTTTACTAATTATGTCTTCATTGACAAATATCTCATAAAAATGTTGTTTAATTTGAATCATAATATCAGCATAAAACAAACATCTTTTCTTTCAGACTTCAATCTCAGCTCTCTGAGAAACCATCTTCTGCACTGATTGCATCACTCACGCCATCATCTATAAATTCTGGTTCCCTCCATGTCTATAATGGTCCCTCTAACCGGACATGCCTCAAACGGTTTGTTACATTGACGAAATACCTTCGCTTCGTAAGTGATCTCAATAGTGTTCAATGTTACAATATATATAGACACTGACAACTTGGCTAATTATATGTGGCAACTCTCAGGCCACCTCATCTTGAAATATAGATTTATAATCTCAGTTTCGGTGCTGGTTCAGTATTGGTCAGATTATTTTAAACTTTAAATTGTGTTTTCAAAGAAAACTAAATTGCATAATGTCAAAATATCTGTAGAATATGTTTCATACTATTTAATCATTGCAAGAGTTATTGCATTTGTGTCATACAATAAAAAATTATTAAATATATAATACATACCCTCACAAGTTTTATTTTAAATGCTTTTTATTTGATCAGTAAGTAAGCTATTATAATAGAATAAAATAATTGTATTTTGATGCAATAACATTTAAAAAATGAATAATATTCTAAGTAAGTGAATAATACTGAAGTAGATGCCATCTTCCACTGCAATCGTATTCACGTGTTTTATATATAGGTAAGTATTTCCTTCATTCATAGTAAGACAGGATACTAGCCATTCGGTATAATTGTTGGTTGTTTTAGATTATTTTTATGAAAATCCATAATCAACAACAACAAAGATTGAGGTAGCGGGGACAACCGGTTGCAACTATAGTAAAAAGTCCTTATATTGTTAATTATATGTCATCCAATAGATTAGCTTGATGTTATTCTTAATTATCATTTTATGTCTGAAAAATAGTCTGTGGTACAATCAGTATCTCATGTCCTGTGTTCTATGTATATATCAACTGTTTCAGCCTGGTCCAGTTTAACACTAGAAACGTAAGCAAATTCCACTATTCCAAATTCCACTACGCAAACTATTTCGCCTTCGCATTATAAGCATTTGCCATGGCCCTCGTTTAGAACCACACTCCCTGAACCTCTTATTTTTATTTATTTAAAATATAAGTCAAACAGCAGCATTGCAATTACTTTATTAAATTATGTTATGTTGCATTTTTGGAATTTACTGAACTATAGGATGTCCCATAAGTTCGTAACCCCAATCGTAAATATTAATAAAATTTAAAGTATGCAATTGTCCTAATATTTACGACTAGGGGTAGGTATACGGACTTATTGGTCGACTCACTCTACATCATGTATTTACTTAATTTTGTTATTACACTAGGTTAGTATGTTTCATAGCTCTCTGAAAAACAATCTTAATGTTAAATTTCATATAAAAAATCTGAAATTGACAGTTATCATATTTGAGCTATTGTGAGTAAAAAGATTTGTCAATTTCTTACAAAATATGTTATTTGTGGTGATAAAATAGGTCTGAAGGTGACTGCAATAAACTATAAGTATTTAAATGTTATTTTGTTCTATAATGCATATATTAAATCAAGCCCTAGAGTAGAGGTATACTTGACTATGTTTAAACAAAAATGCACTTGTTCGTTACTTTCAATAACTATTTAGTTTTTATATAAATTGATCGATACAATATAACATATACATTTATTTAGTACATAATTTAATACATTAAAAATTGTCCATCATTTCGTGTAAACTAAAAGAAGTGAACTTTCTTTATTTCAAATGATTAATACAAACCATTGGTGTTCTACTCAATGCGCATGTTGATAGTTGTCTAGTTATTCATATTAGTTTAACATCTATTCAATTGTATAATGCTGGTGTGCAACCAAGTGTGACTATAATATAATTGAAGTAGTGCTGAGTCAGAATAGGAGGCGGATGTCACTTGATGATAGGAGTCAAAGTAACTTGTTAACTATAAAAGAATACAATAAACTAGGTATTTCAGAGTATATAATATGTTACTTTGTTGTCATATCACACCTCTTTGAAAAATACAACGTGTCTCTATCATTACTTATTTAGGATATGATTACAAATTATATATCTTTTAAAAATTAATTTTCTTACTTTGCATTTTTTATTTATTTTTGTATAAAATGAAGATATTTATTGTTATTTATTATATTGAAAATACTACATTGTATACTGAACTTTAATTTTATACGCTTTAAATATGACAAAATAACAATTAAGTTACTGCACTTTTTTGTATTCCTTTCTTTTCGATAGAATGCAACCAACCACTACTCATATTACTTTGTTTTTGGATTTTAAACATATTTTAAAAGTTTGTCGTTTTATGGTAACGCTTTTTTAACCGTTCTTATAAAAATATATTTTGTTGTTTCTGTATTTGGCACTCGTTTTGATAATTTCTGGTTCTTTCATATTATTAATATTGTTTTGTGTTGGTGTTAGGGAATGGAATGGAATATTGTCATTTACTATTATACAAACAACACCACTGTTTCTCTGGTTTCAGTTTCAACTCCAGGGATCGGAAGTGACCGAGGTGATGAATCTTTCTCTGCCTTTTCTCATCCTCTTTGTTCACGACCTTTCTACGCATAGCTCGTTGCTCATGTCCAATCTTGCCGATGTTTTCCAGCACCGATTTATCACCTGTTGGGTATCCCTGTAAGACCTATTAAATGTTTAAAGTACTTGCTGTTACAATATTTCGTTTGATTCTTGGTTACTAAATTAATTGTGGAAAAATCAGGAAAATTGTTATCACATTCTGAAAAAATAGATGTAATGTTGGAATTACCTTGCTTGCTGCATTTCATCTTATGTCGCAAACTTATTTCAACTTTGGCGCAAACTAAAACCAAGGACGTAGGTTGGGGTGTGGGGTGTGTGACAGGACTCCACCCCCTGCAAAAGTAACTGAAGGAATTCCACCTCAAACACTTCATTGTTAGTGAATGTTTTATTGGCACGGGAGTTCCACTTCTTAAAAAGCTCTAGTCTCTCCACTACAAAAACAGCATAGGACCTTAACAACGTTATTCTGAGTTTGTAGCTTGATAAAATGTTTTGAAATATGATCTATTTAATATAATTATATGTTAAAAATATTCGCAATAATTATATTATACAATGTACTTTTATTGTTAATTGTTGCGCGCTTGCTGAAATTATTTCCCCTGTATATATTTGTACTTCGTTCACATTTTCAATGAAATCTCTAGTAAACCTTGTATAGTCAGTATATTTCAAGCTTTGATTTCTATTAGGGTATGCTATCACTCTATTATAACTCATAAATTATTTTACTTCAGAGACAGGAAGTATGCTGTGGCTTTATTTGCTGCCTATGGGTGTGAAGGAACCCCATGCCTTGTGTCAGTTGATAAAAAGAAGGTAAAGTCACTATTAAATATTTTAATTCGATTGTTGAATTTCATCAACAAAGTAATAAAGTGTTGGTTTGTTAGAATATGCATAATCCTTCCGGATGCGGTCTTTTTATATGTTATACAGAATTTTGTGAACGGAGAATAAAATAGTTTTGCATGTACCGAAATAGAACCGAAACAGAAGTTGCATTTGATATGAAAATGCTGTATAAATAGCAGAATTGATTGGAATATGCAATAGAAGTTATTTATTAATCAATTATATGTGCAATGATAAAATTAAATCTTTTCAATATTATGACTAACATTAGAACTTTTCTTGAAAATAACCTTTTCGGTTACGTTATAACTTAATAAAAATATTTGCTTTTAATTTATTGTCATATTTGGTTTTTAAATAAGTTCTCTATAACATCTCTATTAGCAGATACTATTTTTGAATATTTTTATTTTGACATTTTGCCATAATTCAAAAATATTCAGATGTGACTAATTATATTTATCTTTAATTTCCATTAATACTAGATGGTGTAAAATTATGTCATTTTTAACATATTGTTTGTACCATCTGAATTACAAAAAGGTTCTGGTGTTTTAATCAGAGATTATTATTGTATTTAGTTTTTTTTATAAAAATGAATAAATTTTGAGTTTTTCACTAATTACATACTTTCTAATAAGCAAGTGTATGAAACCAAGATTCCTTTTTGGTTTGTATGTCTTGTTACATTATTTAAGCAAAATTTAAAACAAAACATACTTCATATTTGAAGTTGTTTTGCTTCGAAATTATTTCTAGTATAAGTAGACGTCTCGCTATATAATACTATATCATTATGCATATCTTATAAAATAATTGTTTTGTGAAAAATTTTGATTATAAACTACATCAATATCAACAGCTTGTCTATCGGCATAAATATAAAATATTGACTTTTTACAATGTATATATCGCAGGTATTTTCTATTGTGGTTGACATTAAAAAATGCATGGCTATTTTTTCCTGATTTCATTTTATATTAAAAATTCAATTTATAATTATTAAAATGTTTTCTATTTTCTTAGTTCATTTCTTAATAAACTGCCAAACTGACAAATGCCATTTATTTCCCTATTGTAAATTAGTCTACCCTTTTAAATCAAGATTAGTGGTTTTAAGTTTACTTTTCCTAATAATTTCTAGGCCTATTTATTACAATATTAATTATTATTATCATGGTGGTTCGTAGTTTTGTAAGGTGGTACTTTATTCGGTTTGTTTAGACTATTTCGAGTTTATTTTTAGTTATAGCTTTCTACAAATCAGTTATATAAACCTTATAGCATAACCCGAAGAAGAATATTTACCCACCACTGTAATTAACGGAATATGCAGTAAATATTTATATATTTAGTGCATTTTTATGTCGTTTTTCAAACAACAAAAAAAATTGTTATCAGATACGGTTTATTTAGCGATTAGAATGTGCTAGTTTAAACGAAATAATATATTGGAAAATAAACAATAAAAAACTACTGTTTTTAGCCTATTTTCTCATCACTAATGATGGTATATTATTTATCAGTAAGCGTCAAAAAGTAATTAGGCAGAAATATGGCTGTAAGAGATCAATAAAAATTTCAGCCTAAAGGATTAAATACTTTTTTGGTTCAGAAAAAAGTTTTAAATTGTCTGAAAAATAGTGTTTAGTTCATTTTGAGTCATGTATTACGTCATCAGTTCCCGAGTATATTCTACAAAAACATGGAATGAAAGTGCAACATGAATTATGTAAATAATAAAAATTTCAGCATGACAAGTAATATACGATAAATTTAACCCTACTCTCCCCAACTGTTAATGCTTCTAGAGTTAATATGTAACAATGTAACTTTTTGTTATTTGGCAGTTGTATTGGTACTTTTAGGAGTATTTGTTGGGTTATTTAATTTTCTAATCCTCTTTCATATTTGTTTCCGTTCAATCGTAATGATCATTCACCGGTTATCCAAATGTGTTTACAGGGATTTGCATACCGCTATCACAGCTATTCCTGGATGATGAAAAGTTCAGTTATTGAATGGGCTGAATCTGTTTTAGCAGGATTATTTGAACCCACATGTAAGTTGGAAATATTTATATTGATTTTATTAATTTCTGTATAATATTGTCGTTCATAAAAATTTTCTCTTTCATAAATATGCAATATAAGTCTTACATCATGAAGCTTTTTAATTAACAAACAATAATTATAATTTTTACCTATTTTAAACATTGTTATGTTTAAATATGTCACATTTATTTTTTGGAGAAAATCTGAAGTTATTGATTTTTTGTGATGAACGTTGAAATTTGATTTGTGAGAAATTGTAATCTTCATAATTAGCTCGAAGCAAAAAATAGTAGATTTTATAATTAATGTTGTTTTGGGTTAATGAGGTTACTTTATTATTTTTAATTACTTTTCAGTTCATTTTTAATGTACGACAAACACATAAACCTGAACTCTATTAATTTCTGTTGGCTGACAATTTCGTAGACTGATCAAAATATGGTTGAAATAAGTTCAACTTTTTTCCATTTTGTATGCTGACTCAAAATTCAACCGGAAAAGTCCATTGTAAATCCTACTTTACTATTTCGGTTACTTTATATATAAGACAATCCTATCTCTTTGTTTCTCGAACAGCGAGGCTTCATATAATATATTCATCTAGAAAAGACTATTATAATATGTAACACGGATTAACGTGTTAATACTGTCGTCCAGTTACTTGTGTGGTATAGCCTATTATTGTCAAATAGCAATGAGTTTATGCTATACATAACATTGATTAATTATATGTTTTTATATTGATTACATTTGAACAGACCAATATGCAGTATATTATATTTTATTGAATCACTTTCTTATTTTTTAATACTCAAAACACCCGGCATATGCGGCAATTATGTTAAAACCTACAATAAATTATTATTTTTTATTAAATGATGCATGAAGAGAGATGTATAGTATAACTAAAAGTATAATTATACGCAATATTTTAAATGTGTTTGTGTGTATGAGTGTGAGTGTGCCACAGCTTAAATTTAGTTATACATAATTATTCTAATCTGTGTATTCGCCGTTACACTGTTAATTCCTTTTTCTTTTTATGTGTATTTGTAAACCCTCTAGTTACCAACATCTTTCCTGTACAATATATCTACACTCCACAAAGGGCTTCCTATTTTTGTCAAATCACAGCTAAATATATCATTCAGTTGGCGTTTATAAAAATACAACCGTAATTTATTTTTTTCTGAAAGGAAAACAATATAGTTATCATTATTTCTCCATGTATTCTATACTTCAGACCAATTCTCTACTGAAAAATTCAGTCCCCCTGGACCGGCAATTAACTATGTTGATCACATGTATCCAAACTCGGATCAAGTTAAATCTGAACCTGCGTCAATGCATACTGACCAAGGTAAATCATTCAGTATATATTGTATACTCTAATTGGCTATGTCAGTACCTACTATGCATAACAAGTAAGGCCATCCTTGTTTAATTACTTTTCTGGACAGTGGCGGTATGGTTATATGAGCATCTGCGCAAATGCCCGATGAGCCGAAGCTGGATATATATATAATTATTAAATATCATTAATAATATATTTATATATTACTACAATGCCTAGGCCTGTTCTACTCGCAAAAATTGTAAACAATATTAGAGTTATATTTTTAATCAGCATGAGCCATATATCGCCATGCAGCTAAGGACTCTGTTTCTGGATTCATTTAGTTCAGTGTAGTCGGTACTCGATCGTGAAGATTTTCATTTTTCAAAAATTGTAAATCTTTCTATTGCGATAAAATTATGCTCCAAAAATTCAACCATTTCGACCGGATCAAAGTTGCATCCAAAACAAACACAAAATGCCCCGTTTAATATTTTTAATTTGTACCGTAAACACCATTTAATCATTTACACGTGTTTTATACCTAACATAATAACTCCAATAAAGTTCATATGAATTGCGTTTATTTTTGTGTATTTAATTATACCATACTATTTATTACCGTAGTACCACATTACAGTATTTATTATTTTTTAGTACTACGAAATAATACGATATTCTATTATCAGAGAATTGGACATATAATTGTATTTTATGTAAACTGTAGGTATATTGTGTTTGCAAGATTAATACGTAATCATCATTTCCAGTACTGTGCGATTTTGCGATTTTTACTCAATTTTCCACAAATCTGTACGGATCTAGCAGAAATTTGTTTATTACAATTTTGGTCGCTCAGACAAGCAAATCAGCTAGCAAGTGTCAGATACAGTTCTTGACGCAGTGAGAACAGTGAGATTACCGAAAATTAAATATAAATTTAATACTGCACAGAATATTTCTATTATTTTCACAGCTATACTAGTGCGATATTTCGTTGATTCAGCAATTTGTTCAGATTTTCTATTTATTCAACTCTTGGTAATTCTTTAACAAAAATAATACTTTCTGCTATTACGAAACAATTGTCTATCAGAGGCATTCTAACATTGTAAACATCATGCATTGTAAAAATGAATGGGTGTTGTTGTTGATTGTTTTTTGGACGTGCAATGCACCATGTCCACAATTCTGTCAAAAAGCAACAACAATTTTTTTACAAATGGTTGAAATACTCGATGGACTATTTTTGCGCAATATGAGTTCATTTAAGAATTGAGAAATTTTTCGATTTTCAAATAACTATAGTTTCTGCGAAGAATTAAAAATTAATTACTTCAACTTTTAGACGTGACGTTACGCATTTGAAATTGTTTAAAGCATTGCGAATTTTTTTTATCGCTCTTACGCCATAAGGAATAAGTCTAAAGCATTACATGACTTTTTAATTCAGCAGATTGCTGACATTCCTCCATTTCATGGCGTACTCCCTGAAGCTACTGATACAATTTTAAACGTTTTTTGATACATAACTCATCATTCATATACTGGTTTGGCCATATGATTTCCGTAATTTGGGATGCATGTCGATATTTTATCTGGCACCAACATATTGAAGAGGTTTTCAGGCTGTAGAAAATATAGTTTGACGAAATCTCTACTGGAAAGTTTGGCAGACGAAGATAATCATACTGGTTTTTATTCAAGACTTTATCTTCGCAATGAACATATCTCAGACGTCCAAAGGGCCTTGTTTTACAATTAGTTACTGCATTCTCTGATTCATTTCTAACTGATTGGACACAGTCTACTAACTGCAGCCAGTCCATTTATTCTTTCAAGAAAGAGAATGTATCAGAATATGGTGTTATTTACGTAATAAAGAAAGTGGCCATCAACGGAGCGGAGATGACGATCAACTTCATGTAGAATGATGACAGTTCTGTTCTCATAACTCGAGAATAAGTGAGGATTCTTTTGAAAATTATGTCTCATTTTGAAACTTTAATCGAGCTATTTAAAAGTTCAAACATTTTAAAATAATATTGCGCGAACTCGATTGGCCTGCGAAAAAATGTCTGAATAGAAAACTGGAAGCGTTGCATAATATAAAAGAGTGGAATTGAGATCAATCTATCTACAGAAATGTAGTGTAAAATTAACATCTTGAAATTATTGTTGACGATTAATCTCACTTAAATCTTATTATAATTTGTTAGTGACATTATGATGATAGTTTAGCTATATATTCAGGGATTAGTATATTCAGTCTATTGATATAATGTTTCATTTTATTTTGACAAAATTTAATACTGCAATTTTTTGGATATAAAAATTAGGATTTTTAGAGATTGCACTACTAACATTTCGAAGTTAAACTTTTATTCATAATTTTATATCTGAAACACATACTTCACTATCACCAATCAATTATATATATAATTATTTTAATTTTTTTAACTCTTACAGAATATACCATCAACGTAAATTGTGAATCGAATTATAGTTTTTTTTAACAATATCTAGTTTTATTAAGAAACCATACATTATCCAGTGAAAGAATTTAGCATGTCTACAAAGGGTGTAGTACTAAAACCATTAATCGCCACATTAAGTAAATTGTGTAATTTAGTAATTATTTATCGCATTTATTTTTAATTACTTACACATTAAATTGCTTTTATTAAAAAGTTTTCAAATATTTAATCATTTTACGACTTATATTACTTACATTTAAGCAAGTAATAAGTTATATTTATTTGTGTTTTTATCAGGGAAATACAAGATGTTATGTAATTTCTTTGTTTAATTACTAAAATATCCTTTTTTTAAAGTTGTAAATATTGATAAATATAATTAATTACAAATTACTTAATTTTGTTTCAGAATTTTTTCATAATTCCAATGAAGGCCCGGGTGAAGTTCATATCGACCACGATGAACTATAACGCAGCACTGTTTTACTTAGTTTTAATTGGAAATATGTTGTGGTCTTTTGTATATTTTGTTGTTATTACAATTTCATGTTTTTATTGTTTTTGAAAACCATAATTTTGATCTGTTTTGCGATGTCTTATTTGTTTTGCTTTTTTGCATATCCTGTAATTTTCGGTAATGCTACATTCCAATCAAAATTATATAGATTATTCATAATATGTTATATTGGTTTTATATTTGTCTAAAAATAAATAAATGTAATAACTCAATTTTATTTATTTATTTAATTTAACCGCTTTTTTAGTCTAGATTTCCTTTCTCCCCCTTCAATATATATAGAGATACTATATTTTTAGAGAGCCAATATTTCAAATTTAACAAGTATAGTAAATGCTAAGGATGTCGACCTATATTATTTACATTCATAGTTATTAACAATTAAGATGCTAAAGTAAAGACGCTTAATTTTAATTTATAACAAATATAAACTTAGTACGATATACATACGTATAAATCTATAATTTCAGTATCGCAACCAACGGCACGCGGATTCCTGAGTATTTTTTAGGAGAACACCCCGTATTCCTTTGGAAATATAATTAAGCCACCTTATTTTGGCGTCTTTATAATGATAATGTCTCGTTTTATATATATATATTAAATAATAGTTATGACCAAATAATACATCGCTCGCTCTATATTCTTTAGTTATGACAGTGAATAAAATACGAGATTGTAAACACGTAAGAAAAGTATAGACATGAGAAATGGAACTAAGAGCAAATTTAAATACTACAAACAGTAGAACATCCAACGGAAAAATTATTATAAATAAATGTGAAATTTATAACTTTTAACAAAAAAATAATTGGGCACGTAGTAACATTTTGGGTATTTCTTTTATTAAATATTTGTCTTAAAATTGACGATTTTATCTAATTATAAGATTGTCCGATTTTGATGGAATTTCTTGGTATATATTTTACTAGTTAGTAAGAAATTTAAACAAATAACACATAAACTACAATCGATTAAATGGTTGTTTTAATTATAGATAAAATGAAAGAATAAAAAGTTGAACATTGTATGGATGCAGATGTATGAATAAATCAAACTAACCGACAATGAATAAAAAGAATCTTAACCAAACCTATAGACATATTGATTCATTGTAAATGTTAGACTATTTTAGAAGAAAAAGACACAACTTCAAAGTATTTACGGCCCATACAAAAATATATATTGACTTATAGAGGTACCGTGTGACAGTTGAGGTTACGTCTGATCAAATGATCAAAAACTTCGACTATGTATATACAATATATATACTATCCGACACTATACAAGCACCGCTCTGATTACATATTAGGTAAACCAGTATCTACTCAAATTTCGATGCATGATTCCATAATAATAATTCATTCAGTTTTCGTCGGTGTTCGATATTAAACGGTTTACAGAAAATGGCTGACAAGGTCACTGATGAGTATCATGTAAGTGGGTGTCGCAATTTATCAGTTTAGTGGATTGAAAATGATTTTTTAATATAATTTACAAAAACATCTATTTTTCTTCAAATAATTTTTTTAGTTTTTAATAATACTGCTATTTTAGGCTTCGCCTATAGAGGATAATATGTATCAAAATATGTTTTAATATTTTAAAATAGTAATAGATATCCGAAATTTTTGTGTGAGAGTCTAATTGGTTCATCTTTTACAACACATTATTTATTATTGATCTTTATGTAGGACGAAACAACGTCTCAAAAACATAAATATTTTGATATAATTATTCAAGAAATATATTTGGTACGTATTTCCTGAAGGAATTAGCTATAAACTAATTATAATTTGTGATTAAATTTAAAAAATAGGTAGAAAGTGAACGAAATTCTCAAAATAAACACTAGTGCGCTAGTCTTTATAATATTTTAGAGTCTTTGGGATGAAATAGATGACTATTTTATGAATACATAATTATTTTATATATAAGGCTTTACCTATACAGTTGCCTATGAACCTGTATAAACGTGATCTGTTATAATAAAATTATTAGATTTTTGTCTGGTCCTACCTAACTCATATAGCATTCGTCAAGTAAATTAGGGTGATCATTTGGGATATATAAGTTTATCTCATCCATGGTTTGTCTTATAGATTTAAACTATATGTTTATCTGAAAAGTATATTTAATTCTCATACTTTATTCGATAAACAATATTTTCGCACAAATAATTAAAATCTATAAATAATGAATAATATACCTCTATGTATACAATACATCTATCTAAGATACAAAGACTAAAACAAAAATATTTAATAAGAACATTATTATGTCATTTGATAATGCAAATCGTTAAAGAAAGGTTAGATTGTAATTGGAATTTATATTTAACGGTTAAACGACGTTCGGGGTGGCCGAAACCCAGAATGATATATTCATTGTTCTGTAGATCTCGAATGGAATAATCAAATGAACTGAAATTTCGTGACTTTTCCTATCTTTTTAGCATGTATCACTACGTAAAATACAGGTTGATCAGTCAAGCCCTTTCAAAGTTAGTACTAAAAACCTATTAGCGGACGTTTAGGGTTAAAAGCACCCCCGCGTTGAATTATTAAGCTGTATTTTCACAATCTCGCCTATGTTTTTTTCTCTCATTCTATTTCTCTGGCCAACTTTTGATAGTATACATAATAATAATATAATCATCTGTAAGACGATATCCTGACAACCATGCCTATTATATAGATTTGATATAGTTTTGAACTTTATAATCGAGTCAATGATATGCTATATATAGTCTGTTCGACGATATCCTGACAACCATGCGTTAAAACCACGAGTTACAAGTCGCGTCTTCGATTCCGGATGCCACAGTCATGACATTGATGGCATCCTTTCTAAACGCGGAAAAAATCTTACTGCGAAAAACGGTTTTCGAGTGTTCCTTTAATCAAATGATTGACCAATGTAATAACGTCGTATGTTGAAACGGTGAGATCAAATACCAGAGGGATTCCTGCTGCAGCGAGGACAACGACTTGACGAGTACAAAAAGGCACTCTCCGCTTCTACAATGGCTACTCAACAATCCTACTGTGTTCCTATTGGGACAAAGGCGTGAAACCAGTGAAAATTGTCAACTCATTTGCCCGCTATGTAAACCAACCTGCAGTTGGTGAGAAGCCAGAAACCGTCAACTTCTACACAGCCAAACCAAATCAGGCGTTGACACCATGGACAACATGGTGAAATGCTGTTCGTCCAAATATCTTCCAAACGTCCAAACGCCTTCAACCTTCTGAATATTTCGGTACTCAATGCCGGGTTTATATTTGTATCCGGGAAAGAAATGACAACGCGCCATAAACAATCCAGTCATTACAATTTTATAATTAATGCTGGATATCAGTTAGTTGACCTACTCATCAAGCGACGTTGTGCAGCGGGGAATCTCCGAACATTAGTTCTTACATTGGCTACAAACCTGATTAACATAGTATTCCAGTGGATGGGATAACATCTATTCAACTGAACAAATTTAAAAGCTGTGTTTTGCGTGTACACGACAGCAGGTCGACAGAGAGGCAAAGTTTGCTTGTCCTGAATGCAATCAATCCACCTGCACAAACCACAGAGCACAGGTCTGCTTACTTTGCTCTCAAAATGATTAAGTCAAATACTTTATGTTTGCTATTTAACAATAATGTACTGGCTGTACTCTATAACCACGTATTTGTAAATGATAATCATAGTCTATTTCAGTGTTTGTAAATGATAATCATAGTCTATTTCAGTTTTTGTAAATGATAATCACAGTCTATTTCAGTTTTTGTAAAATTGCATATACATAATATTGCAATAAAACTTTTTTGTTCCCATTTATTTTTTCATAATTTCTTTTCAATGTAATTTTCAGTTTTTAGTTATAAAAGTATATATATATATTTTAAACATTATTGTTTCCTCATTAGCATTTTCTAATCAATCATTCTTATTTCGAAATGCAAAATTGAAAGGTTAAAAAAATTCATTACATTTACATAGGCTACTGCACGATTAAGGACCACATTGCGAAAATATTCATTGATTTAACAATTTCAATTCAGTTATAACAATTCAGTGATTTAAAACTGTCAATTAAGTTTATTAAATTCAGCCAACATTTTAATTTTATGAATAAAATTTAGTTATATAAATCTATACACACAAGGAGAAGCAATGGAAATAGATATCGGGGGGTGTCGGCACCCCTAACGTCCGTCACCATCCATAGATCCACTACAAACATTGTTTAAAGGTTTTAATCAACAAATATTAGAACGGTACATATATATTAATACGGTATCATGCAGTTATTCGTACATTAGAGCAAGCAACCTCATTTTTAACACACTTACCCTGCTTACATGTTACCCTATATTATTCTAAACTCTGCTTGAGAGAATTTACATCATAGAAATATTAACAATATAGAAACTATTTTCTTAAGTATTTTTAATGTGAATTTATTTCAAGTAGCAAACATAGACCACTTATTTATAGACAACATTTTTGTGCTACTTATAAGGAGTATAAAAAGCTGTGTTAGTAAAGAAAAGTATCAACATAATTTTTATTAATATTTTTTTATTGAATTAACTGATAGCACATAATTGAAGATATATTTACTGTAGTATATTGTATGTTATCTATAAAAACAGATAATAAGTATTTTTAAATTAGTCAAATTGTTCTCATGAGATAGATGCTCGATGTAAAATTTCGGGTAACAGACGAAATTATCATAAACGTGACACTGAATAATGTTAAACTCATGAATAAATATATATCCTAAATCAAAATAGACAGGTAAAAAAAGGTAACTTTTATTTAATAAAATATCTTTATTGTAACATTTAATTACGTTAAAATTTGATATTATAAGATTATTATAGAACGATATAACGAAAAGACACACCAATTATCATTTGAATTTTATTATTAACTGTAATATATATTTTATTATAATTTTAATTTTTGTTATTATAATATTTATTTTATTATAATATTTATTTTATTATAATATTTATTTTATTATAATATTTATTTTATTATAATATTTATTTTATTATAA
>JAUZND010005909.1:0-10981 GCA_034780555.1 Coelogynopora nodosa | reverse complement strand
ATCATGTATATTTCATATGTGGAACTCATATTAGATCGATTTCATAAGTGGAACTCTAATTATATCGATTTCATATAATATGTAAAACTCTTATTAGATCGATTTCATAAGTGGAACTCTAATTATATCGATTTCATAAGTGGAACTCTAATCATGTATATTTCATATGTGGAACTCATATTAGATCGATTTCATAAGTGGAACTCTAATTATATCGATTTCATATATGTAAAACTCTTATTATATCGATTTCATAAGTGGAACTCTAATTATATCGATTTCATAAGTGAAACTCTAATCATATCGATTTCATATGTGGAACTCTTATTATATCGATTTCATATGTGGAAATCTAATTATATCTATTTCATATGTGGAACTCTAATTATATCGATTTCATAAGTGATACTCTAATTATATCGATTTTTAAAAGCTATTCAAAAGCTTATCGAAAACTGACCACCGCTTACAATAACATTAACATAATTTTAATTTTTTTTGTTCAAAAGTTATTTGAAAAAATACGTTTTTACCTTGTACAACTGTGCGACAAATGTGTGCGCCAATTATATCTCGGTAACTATACAACCTACAACAAAATGGTTTACATCATTTGAAAGATTATCTAAAACTGACCACAACTACATTAACAGAATACATATATATATTTTAAGTAATTTGAAAAAAAGACGTGCGACAGATGTATGTAACAATTATATCTCGGTAACTGTACCACCTACAACAAAATGGTTTATATCATTCGAAAGATTATTGATGGTGTATGGTGTAAACCATTTTGTTGTAGGTGGAATAGTTACCGACATATAATTGTCACACACATTTGTCGCACAATATTCTACTCGTAAATAAACAGTGACACTCGACTGGGAGGACTAGATTAGTTCTTGCATACACTGCGCCTATTCACAATTGCCTATAGAGGAAATTGATGATCCATTCCTACTTTAAAGCAAAAAACAAGCAGCGACTGGCACAGTATACAATGTAATAGAAAACATTATACACATACTGTCCAGTGATTTAGATCGACATCGACATCGAGTTATGAAATCGACAAAAGTAAAGCTTTCATACAACATTTTATAAACTCTATATGCACCTGAATTTATGAATCTATCTATAACTGCGTTAGTAAAATGTAATTAGTCTTAACAAATCGAAAGAAGAAAAATCATTTCAGTAAACATAAGATGAGAATAACTAACTCAAAAAAGTCGAACAGAATATCACATATACATATATGTATATGCAACTTCATTAATTCAATTCTGGAGAAAACTATCTCTCATCTTTGAAGACAATAAATAGCGCTGTTAATATTCGGCAGTTAATATTGCAGCAGTTAAGTGCTGTGTGCGCACATGATTCAGATGTAACTAAGCCCACAACTTCACTAAGATTAATATCGTGATAAGTGGAGAGAGATTTTTAGTTAAAAGACTAATCTAGCTCAACTACAAAAGACTTCATACTTTTGTAGATTATTATGTAGCTAAAGTTATTTCATTATATAAAAATACTTAATTAATTAAATGTTTTACGTTTTGTAACAATCTGAAGATAAGGACCTTTTAAAATACTTTGTTCACAATGTATAATAACAATAGCATTGATATACGTACATTGATAAATTCCATAGATAATCTGGTTTCGTTACAAATATGAAGTACAGTCAATGTATGTAATGTAATGTAATTAGGCGTGGATAACAATATTGTACTTTTCAATAATTAACAATAAAACCGATTTTCCTACATTTCAATGCCGTCCTGAATAAGCAAAAAATGTAGGTGACCATAATATATTAATGCGTATCTAATAATATGAAGTGGACTATTTCAATAGAAAGCAATTGAATTTTCAACATTCTATTGTTCAACTAAATTCAAAAGGATGTAAAAACTCTTTGCATATTATATCGTGTTATATATATATATATATTATATATTATTATATACGCTTATATAAAAATAATAACTATGTCTCTGGATATGTAAAAGCACTTTTCTCAGAATGTAAAAAGAAAACTACGCAACATGTAGGCATAACAATATTTAAAACAGTACCATTTTTAATATTAGGAACGATCTAAAATTGACTAATATACTCTCATGTACATTTAATTTAACTGTTATTTTACGTTATTTATTGGGAGCTTTTTTACTTGTAAATAACATAAACATGCACAATCTGTAATATTTGCAATTTTCAATTTCGTCATGTACAATATATAGTTATCATAAAAACGTCGAATTAATTATTTAGTAAAACTAATTATAGAAATACGATAAAATAGCATGCCGAAATTTATATACTCAGTTTATATACTCAGTTTATATATATCATGCCATATATTATAATATACTAAGTATTAATTTGATTGGACATCAGAAACCAACGTGCATTGCTATATCGTTGGTGGATTGTTTTAAATAGGCAATGGATCAAAAGAAAAGAAACAAATTATAAGTGTAATTTTGGATAAGCATTAAATCTATTTTATTTTATCCTTTTAGATATTTTTTTGGATTTATTTTATTATATATATCCCCTCGATAAAGTGAAAAACGTAATCGAATGGAATTCTAACGCCATTGTATAGGACATATAATGTCCAAAATAAATGAATTATGAATAAAAATATTACTTTCTGGTGGGCAGAAAATTAACGGTGATTTTTTACCGATTCTATACCATTATTATTTTTAAATGAGAAGATATTATTGGAAAAAGTAGTAATTTGGAGTTTATCAACATTACAATTATTGCAGAGTTTATAGAGATTTATAATAAGCACATTTCACAATGAAAAATAATAATATTGTAAAAGCTATCAAAAGAATAGGAAATTGTATAACAAACAAGTAATATGAAAATTGATAATCGCGTAAGTTGATGTTGAGAAAGGTTGAAAAATTGGTAAAAGATTAAAAAAATATTTAAAAGTGTGAACAAATTCACTTTTATTAAATGAAGATTAAGTTATTTTCTTTAGATGGCATAATAAAAAAACATCCTTTTTAAAAAATATTTTCCATACAAACTGTAATAATCTTGGATATAATAAATATTAATTAAGCATACTATCTGTGACATTGTAGAGAATTGTTTATCTAATTTTAAGTTTCAAAAATTTTGTCCACACATATCTTAGCTATCACGTAAAGAATATGTAAAACAAAAGCCGCAAGCTTGGAATCAGTAAAGCCGGTCTAACTACACAGTTCTTTTAACAGAAACAACTCAAGCCTCTTATTTCCGCTCAACTAATGATTCGCGCATACAAATAGATCTCTTAATGGAATAACAACGTATTTTTCCTGATATGCGACCGCCAAGACTTCATTCAATACAACGATATGGAGAAATGTTCACAAAAAGACTCAAAGAGATTGTTACAAATGCACATTGTATTGAGAGTTGGTTTGACAAATCTGAACTAGCAAAGAAAAATCAATAAAATGGATTAAACAAAAACACTAAAAGATTAATCGCGAGTGAATAACACAAAATAAAAAAATATTCAAAAACGTTATTAGTATTCTATTATTCATTTTGTTATTCAATTCAATTTCAATTCACATTCGAGATCAATATTATCGATTTTTGCTTACTATGCCTAACCTTTATAAGACTAACCGCTTTATGAAATAGGTTTTTAGTCAAATGTTAAATAACATATACACAATTATTATCCATGTTATCTAATTTTCATGTTCACTTTATGTTAACTTAACCTGTTATTCTGTAGAGAACATTAACTATATTTTACAAACCACCTGTCTCAGCAACATTTTAAAATCATGACTGAAGTTTCACAACATTATGTACAAAAATATATATATATAAATATTATATTATATCACTATTATACCTCGAAATTGTTTACATGAATTAAACACGAACTGTAAAATATATTTCTACTCATAATCCGAACCTCAGCACAAATAAACCGTTATGGTACAAATTAATCAACATTATTTAAATGTAAGAGTTATTCGTGAAGTTTCGGTAAATGCTGGTGATACTGTTAAAGAGCGCTGCACAAAATAACAAGCATGCAAAATAACCATTTAGACAGAATACGAAAACATAAAAAAAGTCCTCTGAATAGTTAATGTCAATGCTTTCAACCACAACAAAGAGCATCTAGATAAAAACTTGTTGAGATAATATTATATTACTCGGAATATCGCTCATTGTATAATAAATAATAAAAAAATAAAAAAATAAATAAATAAATAATAAAAAAAAAAAATTCAGCTATAATTGTTTTGAACATTTTTAATGTTATTTTATAATAATTCTCATGCTCTTGGCTTTACAGCACAATCGACAGTAAATACGAATGTATAAGAATAAATGGAAATGCTCTACAAAATATATAATTTAGCAAAGATTAACGAAATATTACTGTGAATGCCAAATTCAGAAAAATGCTTTACATACAGTTGATTTAAAATTGCAGTGGATGTTTTGACGCAATATACAACATATTTTTTTAAATACCATTTGATTTCATTTTCACAAATAAAATCGCTGACCTCATCTTACTTTTTAGCTAAATTCTTTCTTGTATAATTTAATTTGAGTATATACAGTATAACTAGAAGACTAAAAGAAAATCAAGGCTATTTAAGTACCGGGGAACCCTGGTAGTGCAATTGATTAGTTGGTGAAGAATTCCGCGATAAATGGAAAGTATTACCAAACAGCAGGCTTATGATTATCTTACTGCTAGTTATCTACCTGGAACACCCTGAAAAGTGGAAAAACAACAGATGCATAATCAGTGCAGTGTACAGCAGTAGTGCATTAAACTGCAGTCTGTGCAGAACACAAGAGTGTGTAGTGACCTGGGGGTGAGCCAGGAAGGCGGAGAGGACGTCCTCCTTGACGTGGCGCCAGAGCCAGGCCCGGTGCTGTCGGCGGCGTCGCTTCTCCATCTCTCCGCTCATCAGCAGCACCGACTCGTACTCGCGCATCATGGTCCACAACTCGGCCAGTCCGGTGCGCTCACGTGAGGACACTCGCATCACCTGCACCGGTAAGGGGGGGGGGGGGGGGCAGTGGCGGGAATTGTGTCACCGAGGCCTACGAGAGGACTCTTTAGTAGAAAAATAATTCAGTATCCGTGTTTTTAAAATTAAAAAATTGCGAATATTTGCTGATATTTTTTTAATAGTCAGGCAGTCTGGCAAAAATCATTAGCGTATAATTAAGTATAATTCGACAACTCAAAGCTAAATGGAGTGATTGAAGATGTTATTGTAAGCCATACTGAAATAGATCCATTTTTCAATTTGTATTTCATAATTATAAATATTAATTGTATATTATTTAATTAGTCTTGTAATACAAGGAATAGATATTAGAATGTTTAGGTTACTTTCATATAAAACTAACCCTTGAGTCATCTGTCAGATCGAAATGAGTGTTTCACAGAACCAGTTTCTTCAAATAATAATTTCAATGCACTCTCTTGTGAAAGTTACAAAGTAAGGAGGTTCAATGTATAGATATTATGGGGCTCATGCTCTTAAATCATTACAAAATTCCTTACATTTTCAAAACTTTCGCTAAATATTTTCTATATTTGTGTAATAAAGCTGCAACATTCTTAGCCAAGAAACAATTGGGTTATATTTTGGTATCAGTTTATACCGGGAATAAAGTATTAACTATACAAAAACTAATTTTATATGTTCATACCAAATTATTTGAGTATAGCGTGATGCGGTAAGAAAATTGACAAAATGCCATAATTTTTCTATACATTTTTCGACTTCTTGTGATTTTTCACACTTTATACTTTTTAGGACAAAGTAGATTTTCCTTACTTTTTCCATGCGTATTAAAAAATGAATGAGTCCTGGGACACCAATTAATGAACTATTAATATATAAACGCCTATACGATGTCTAGTTTTATACAAACATATTTATTGATCTTACTTTTTTCTGGTTTTAAACTAACTAATAAGCAAATGTTGCGTTACTTAAAAACACGCCGAGTATTATAGTTTAGGCTCTGTTGAAACAACATAGCCCTACAATAGCATGTATTTTACAATACATCTGAATAAAAGAAATGCATCTGAGGAAATAATAAGCAATAACAGTTGACTTCTAAATTTTGAACTATATTTTGATAGTAAACAAAATTATATTCCTTAAATGTTGAACTACATTTATATAATAAGTACAATTTTCAGCAAAATTTTGAACTATGTTTAGATTGTAAACACACAAACTTGTTTTGTTACATTTTGAACTGTATTTTAATGTAAAATAAAAGTTTTTTGATATAATTTAACGGTAAGCACAAGTTTTTTCTGTTAAATTTTGAATCATATCTTTATAGTAAACTAATCAATATCACTCTCTATTTTCACCAAATATATTATGATGTATGAGGTAGACATCAGCGACGTTTTTTTGATTGTGTCTGATACTTGTATTGTTTCATTGTACTGTCTTGTGATCGTGGGGACATATTTTGAAATAGACCACATTGTAGATAGTTTCAACTCGTATATAGAAACTATTTCAGTTTTAATAATTATTGACATTTTTAAGTTTCCGGTGTTGCAGAATAATTTCAATACTCACATTAAAGTTCTATATTTACCTCTTCCACTAGAGTAGTTTGATTTGTTTTCATCCTGTTCTATCAACAAACAGTGCTTTATTTTATTTAATATTCAATCTGAAAATTGCTTTGTTTCATTAACTCTGATTCTTTAATTCGGCCCCTGCAATCGTCTAAATTACAGTATTATGTAACAATAATAAATATTTATACACTTTTACAAAATGATATTAAATCTTTTGAATGATTTGAATTTTTCAAATTATCATTTATCTTTTAGTTTTATTATCAATTAAATAGTGTTATTGTCGTGTACGCTAATATAATTAATGATGTCGTACTTAGAAAAGAAAAAGATTAACAAATAAGATCCATAACATTTGTACTGAAAAACTCTTTCATTTCTTCAAAATTAGGGTTGAAATATGTTTCATTATTATAAAACTTAAATTATACATGATGCAACGGATATACTTAATGCCTCATAGTTGGTGGCGACATTTTTAACGCGAAATTCGCGTAATATTTCCAAGTCGTAAATACATTAATATTTCATATGTGGAACAACTTTAAAAAATATATTTACAAGAATAATATTTACAATTTACATTAAATGTCACCTCATTAAAACTTTAGCTATAATGAAAACAGTGTAGCTTCATAATTAAAGTACACATGTTCAATTAAAACCAAACTAAAGAACCTTAAAAAGATTTTATCTAGAATTAAAATAAATTGTGTTATTATCAAAAGGTTTAATTAAATTAATTTTACACGAAAATAAAATAGATACATTATTTATGAAATCGAGAAACAATTCAAAACAAACAAACTAAATCAACATCCGATTATAAAGTTTATTTAAAAAATGTAATATTATATTTGAATTAATTTTTATCAATATTGCGAATTTTGTCAAATATATAGCTTAAAGTGATACAAATTCTTTCACAATCAATGTCAACAGACTTCATCAAAAATACCTAGTTTTTATGTCTCTCAGAGTAAAACACGAATGTAAACTGTCATTACATTTTACGTTGGCAGTTCTACAAATAGCATAATTTGACATAACAGAGAATGGTCGGATTGAAATGAGAAAATGTGATTTTTTTCTCTGTAACAAAAAAGAACTATTTAATGCCTAATTGAATAAGAAAATATTTTAATGAAATAAGACAAACTATAACTAAATATTACCATGAATAAAATAAAATATTAATTTGACTAAGATGAATATTTATTTTATCTTTAATACAAATTGAAAAACGTAAATAATAAAACTCACGTCGAGAAGATAACAACTACATTCAAAATATGTTGATTATATAATTAAATTATTTTCTAAAACAAAAAAATTATCTTCTATACTTCTATCGCGCATATTACGTTGTTTAAACGATTGATAAACATGCAATGGAAGATAAAATTCACAAGAACAACAAAATTGTAACATGCCATTGTTGATTAATTAAATTAAAGTTTTGCTATAGTGAATTTTTTATTAGATTAGATGATCAAGCAAACTGCACAGTTTTCAAATATAATATGTAACATTAGGTATACCGTGTTTTGGATTTCAAACTATAAAATTGTAAAGTGCATAATTCTATATAATTTAATAGTCATATTACAACATTCCACGTCTAGATAATTTTTATATCATATTTGTTACTATTTTATATACTTGATTGATTCTAAGTAGTTATAAGCCGCAAGGCTGCATATTTTACGTTATGGTTATTTTTTTCAACCTACGAAAATATGTTTAGTTCAAAGACATTAAACATGTAAAAATATCAAGACAAACACATACAACATATTTTCTGTACATTGTACATTTTATATATATATCGTAATATGGGTTATCCAGATATACAAATTTATAATATATACATATTTACTATATCGAATATTATTAAAAGGGTCCCTGTAATTTCAATGTTTAACGGGTTGTATATTGAAAAGAATATGTACTAAAATGAATGCTAATATAATATTAATAGATATTTGCCACATGTAAAATTTGCTTGAAACAGACAGAACATAGAATAGAGCTTAATCCGTATCCAAACATATACAGAGATGTTTCAAATTTGCAGATTAACAAAATGTAATGACAATTTAAAAAATCATTAAACTCTTATGACTTTTCAGACATGGAAATTAAACGTTTAACACTTTTCACGATTTTTCAATGACCCTCGAAACCCTGCATTACTACGTTTAGATAATGCGAGTTTTATACAGTCTAATAGTCACAGTTTTCCCGAATGGAAAAGTGTCCTGTCCTCCGGATTAAAATGTTTCAAAATAGTTGTGCCTGAACAACACAATCAGTTTACATAACAGAAGAACAAGAATTGCATTGTTTGTATAGCGGTCATATTTCCTTGAAAACTGATCAATCAAATGTTAAATACTGTCAACTACACAGAAAGGCAGTGAAGCCGAGAATTTACCTTTGGCTTCCACTTAGGAAAGCGTGGACGGATGAACTTGAGCGCACTCGTGTACTGCATGGCAACGCGTCGTGAGGCGGCCACCAGATCGCCGTCACATTTGTTGACAACCACAATGTCTGCTATCTCCATGATGCCACGCTTGAGACCTGAGGTGCAATCCGTGTTGAGAAAAGATATTGATTATTCTGGGGGACTTGCAATAGAAGCAGTTTAGTTTCTACACAAAGAATTTTTTAATAGAAAGCAATTTATATGTTTAATATATTATACTACTTAATATACCACAATATAACTAAAATCATACATCATATTACATGAATACTGTTCTTCGTACTTTTTGATACTGATTATGCATAATATTATGTCACCCAGTCTGAGGAGTGAGGGTCTTATGAAAACAGACAATTCTGTCCATAGCCTAAATGGTGTATAATATACAGCTTAATTAAGTAATACTAATACGGTTTAATATACAGACGTACCCGGAGACCATAACATACAATAATATACTTATATGCTTATATAAGGCCAATAATAGAACACTATAATTTTGATATAATAAAAAAAGTCAGTTTGCTAAATAAAATAAATAATTTTCAGCATTTTTCTAGTATTTCCGGTGATATATAACTAGCAGAAACAAACTACAGAAATATCAATGTCCGCAATAAAAGATCAGTTTTTTAGTGGAACAGTCGCATAAGTACGTAAGCACATAATATGTTTGTATAATATATTATTCATTATTCGTCCGGAACAAATGAACAATATTCCAAAAACGTTGTGGTTATTACATTTGAGGACTAAAATCGTAATTCCATAAAAAAAAGTTTCCAATTTAACTAACTTTTAGGGTATAATATTAAGTTAAATAAATTATCATCCCTAAATTGTTACTTCTGTAAATGTTTCAAATGTTTCCTTTGCATTAGGAAATAAAAGTTTAACCCAGATGTGTAAACTGATACTTTTTTATAGTATTGTAATTTACCGCAAAAAATATCGGTTTTCCCCCCCGTAATTTTGTACTCGTTTAGTTACTATAATTTCAGCAGATAGTAAAACTCAAAGGTTACCTTTTTATATTAATGGTAATGACGGCTGATTATCAAAGATGCCGTTTGTAGGCTAGTGAACTTTCCAAATATATAAATTATGTTATTTCATAACTGAGTATTGTTCAGCCTGACTTAAATTCACTTTCTTTCATATTAGATAGAAAATATCTTAGCAAAAGATAAAATACAACTATTATATCTTATAATTGAAACTTGCTCATCGAAAAAATCCAATATTAAACAGACAGCATTTTATATACATTGATAGACTATTATGCAGCATCTTATAATTGGTCAATAAAAATTAATGTTGTAAATTCTATACTTAAAAAAAATGGCGAGTAAATCAAATTTTAAATAGTTCTAGTTCTGTTTCAAGTTGTAATTTCCTCTATACGTTTTAGAAAATTTATATAATAATATGTTATCAAGTTTTAGAAAAAAAATATTGATGTTCGACATGGCAATATTACATTTCTGTTTCTTTATATATGCTATGTTTTACTTTTAGATGTACAATAGAGTTTCCGATAAACCATGCAGAAATCAGATTGCGACAATAAAAATGAAATAATTCGAAATAATGAGCAAGGTTATAAGAAACGTAAGGGTTGGAGTGACTCTCAACAAAGAAGTCTATACCCACCTTGTAGTTCATCGCCACCAGCGGGAGGAAGAATTAGGCAGAAGAGGTCCACCATATCGGCCACAACGTACTCAGACTGGCCCACACCTGCGGAGAACAAACACAATATTATTAATGTGTTGTTTGAAATATGATGTTTTACATTGTAATATTAATAAACGTAGGGTTAAGTGGGGTAGAACAGTCAATATTGTAAAATA
>JAUZND010005908.1:0-10982 GCA_034780555.1 Coelogynopora nodosa | reverse complement strand
TTTAGAAACATCTTGTACTTGTCACAGTGGTGGACGCTGTGGTGTTAATAAATGTCAAGATGACATCTTTATAGCTTATCAAGTTTGCAATGATTATCTTTGTTATGACCATAGTGACACTAATTGTAAAGATCACACTAATTATTCGTTATTCGCACAAAAGAACAAAAATATTAAATCTGCGTCATTACATTGCATCAATAGCAAGACAAACATAATATGTCAAAAAATATATTTGTAATAAATGAAAACATTTATATAATTCATTTGTAACTAATTAATTACTAATGCTAAAAATAAAGAATATATGTAAACTATACTAATTATTATAAATAATTATGTACGCATGATAGGTATATAACTTTAAAGTAAACGATACTCAGTTTGAAGTATATAATTGTTTACAATAATTGGTATGGTATAACTTATAGTTTTATCCTTTATTATACTGAACTTTACCGCTTATATCCTAGTTACTTCCAAATTCTAAATAATTCAGTATAAACAAGGAATTTCTTTAAAAATTGAACATTTTCTGTAAATAATTTCATTTAACGCTATTTGATAAAATACTTTGAAAGTATCCAATTCTCCATCATATTAATATTAATATTTATCTGTTTTCTTGAATTCGAATGAATAATAGAGTCAGCGGTTTAAGAAGGAATAATTTATGAGGTGTATTATACACATAAAATAAATATTTAATATTATATACGTATGTTTTGAGACACCCTGTACAACATTTTGACAGGATTGTATATGTACTTAGTAACTATTTCATAGAATAGTATAGTTTACTTGTGATATTTTCAATATAGTCTTTTCTATAAAAAATCTATCTGGCATAGTAATTAATATTTAACGAGATTTTCCATGTAGCTTCGTGTTTAATTAAAATCCATATAAAACATATTTCTATTTATTTCTAAATATCTTAGTCTTGACGATGAATATGATGTCGTTTTGTAATTATATATTATTATATACTATTGTATACTGTTTTAATTTTTGTAATGTTGTTGGGTTGATTTTAGTCGAAATATTGCGCAACTATACTAGATAATATTTTTTATTCGTAAATTAAAAACAACGAAAATATAATAGGCTATATATCTTAACAAATACTCTTTTCTAATTTAAGTTTTATAGCGTCTGTCAAAATACACACTTTTCTTCCATGAATAATTCATTACTGTTTGATTACATTTAATTGATATTGTCTTAGTAAACTGCTGAGAACGAAAGGTCTTAAACAAAGTACAAATTGAAGAATGTTAAATATACATATTCAAATAAAAAAATATATGGAGGCGACATAGTATAAATTCAATATACATTATTATACATCGAATATACTAATTGTAGATACGATTATAATTGCAATATAATATCAGACTCTTGCCGCTAATTTTGTCTTATGATCAGTTTATCTAGAATATTCTATTGTTGTTTATTGCATAATATATCACTATAGGTGAGTTGAGTAAATTACGAGTCCGTTATGAATATGAAATCACAGTTCATACTAGCAAAGTGCGTGAGAGACAGGCGCTAGAAAATTTCATACATATTCCGAGACACCGATAAATATGAAAATTCAGTACATATTTATAATTTATTTAAATAAGGATAAATTACAAACCTTTCTCTTTTTAAATGCACTTTTCATGACGATGGACCGGAACGATCCTCGGTCCATGGCCCACAGAGTTCCCTGATCAACAGCTTCAATAGTCGCTGATCGTGGCATATTGTACATGAGCGCCAACTCTCCAAAACTACCCGAACCCTCGAAACGGAATACACGCTTTTCGTCCCCGTCTGTGGTTGCAATTACGTCATATGAGCCCTTCTCGATTACGTAAAAGTTATCCCCATCCTCGCCTTGAACAATCACTTTTTCGGCTAAAATGTTAATATATAATTATTACTATATAATCATGTTGATATTATTTATTATACCGGATATATACTGAGCACATTTATAATTGTGAAATTTACTTGGCATGGATTGTTACCGGAAAATATTAATATAACTTCCTATAATAATCCATGTCAAGTAAATTACAACAATGTATTGCAATAATAAACGACTATCTTTTAAATATATAAATATTTAATAACAGCATTTTATAAAATTTCAAACATTAACCGTAAAGTAAAAAATAATCGAATATTCATTTTTTAAATATATAATATTGATCAAATGTAACTAAATATTGTTTATATTTATAATAATACACGCGACAAAATAATGAAAATACAATTTCTGTATTTTTTTATTGAAGTTTGTCTACAACTTTCAGAATATTGCAATAAATAATTGAGAATTTTTTTAGAAATATCAGCACATTATTTAAGAACTAAATGATATTACTTGTATTTAATAAAAGTTTCAACTTTAATTATTCTATCACATATATAGACACTATATATCTTTGTATATTTATCATTTTGTTTAAGTATTATTCTATATCTATATTATACCTAATCTCCCTTTAAATATGCACAAAAATGTAATTGTCTATTATGTATTGTTTAAAATTGTTCATCGTTTGAATAGCATTATTTGTTATTTAGCATGATGCATATTGCCTTTTCTAATTAATATATTTGTTTAATGTAATGTTGTGATTATGTTTTGAAAACCATAATTACAAATTTCGAACATGATCGTATGGAAATTATATTAAAAGAAAATAAAAAAATATAATAAATTATTAATTAATGTAAAAAAAACTTTTTTTAAACGACAGATATTTTTGGATATTTCTGTTTTATACAGTTTAACCGAATTATTGAATTATAAATTAAATAAGAATATTATTCTAGCAGAAATCTAGAAATATAAAAAAATTATTATTATGTAATATGATTATAAAATACAATACACAATAAAATATAATATATTACTTTAAATAAATGTATTTATACATATGCCTATAATTCTGCCTAATTAACTAAATTACTCCTCAGTATATGTCAATTTTATTTTTATACAATCTATAACAAACCTGGTTGTACTTTTCTCTCAAACATGGCGTCTACCACTCGTTGAATCTGATCTTGATCGAGCGATTTGAAGAGAAGGATTCCTTTGATCGTTTCTCTGAGGCGCTGTTGTTGAGTTTCTGACTTTGGATGAACCACCTGACAAAGCCGTTCGACAATTCAATAACAATAAAGAATTCTCTCTGTATACACTCTCCTCGGAATTCTGAAAACGACCTTTTTTAGAAGGAATTTAACCATCTTAATAGCATGGCACACAATGTTATTAACATTACAGATGTCATAAGAAATAGTGCCAATATATTATACATAGGCCTATATCAGTACTATTATAAGGTATGTCTAAAACTTTTACTTAATTATGTATGCAATTAACAATTTTTTAAGCATTTATTGGAACCATAATATTAATAAAAACTTTAAAAAACCCGACGTTTCGTAATTTATTGTGTTCTACTACTTTATTTTAACCAGTTCCACCAACTATTGTTGTCTCTTAATAATATAGTGTTCAGTATTAATTCATAAAGTTGTTAATTTTACATAAAAACATGTAAAAGAATAGATTAACATTAATCACATAACATTTTGCAATTCATATTTTTAACTCAAGATTAAAAGAGGAGAGTTCATAAAATAAATGTGACTGGGTTGTAGGGAGGGAAGCTTCCATAAACATGACCAAAAGTACATAAACAAATCACACAAGAGGTGTGGAAGTAACTTTATACGCATACTCGATAAAACTTAAAAAAATCTTGATATGCAATTTGGAATTCTTATCAGTAGGCCTATGTATATTGAATGCTGCAAGATCATATAGGTACATACAATAGGTAACATATCTTAGCAAGAGAATTCAAGATTCATCCGGACATTACCAAGAACGTACGTCAAGATATTGCAAAATCCATTATTTATCTTCGTAAAAAAATTCAAAACTTGGAAAGAACATGACAAAAGATCATGGCAAAATATTAATTAGATTTTAATAAGAAGAAATATAAGTTCTAATTATTGGATCTCTTACGGACGAGAAACTATGGAGGATGTTCTATGCGAACACTTATTTAGCACGATTGATTTTTATTTACTTTTCTTAAACTGTGAATATGTACTTTATGGACATTTTATAATAACTGCTATACCTTTTAACTATATAATAAACACCCCTTAAGATTAATGCTTTTGTTACCTATACAATATAAAGAGGGGCCATTATTAAGCGTCGTATAGCTTGTGTTTGGATGTATTTTATTAACTAAATTATTATGAAATGTAAAATGTACTCAGAGAAAATAACATTTTCAACAACCCTTTCTGTTTTTGTAATAATCGAAGGGCCCTGAAAGTTCACAGGTCCCGAAAGTTTGTTTACAGCTACGATATAGTATTATATTAAAAGTTTTAGTGAATATATCAGAATGCGCATTTTGTATATTAAATATTTAAATTAGTTTGTTAATTTATAAATTTAATAAGACTGTTAGATTTCTTTAAAATAAGGTTTTATATAGTCTACCATACTAAATACAAATTAAAATAAGTGAACGAAAAAACCGGAAATATTCATAATTTCTTTTTGTATTTATTGAACATCAAGCAGACACGCAAAAATTATACAAGGTTTTCGGATTAGTTTTATGAAATATATGTCTATAATGTCATTTACTATATTTATCAATAAGATTGGAGAAAAAAGCCGCAAAATCAATTATAATAATGAACAGCTTTATTTTAACATATGCTGAATATTATAAACATAAAATATGTTACATCTAGCAATAGGCCTATTACATGATAAAATATATTTATGTGAATACATCAATGAAGTAAGGTTGGTTCTTTCGATTTTTTCATAAAATATTATTATTAAATATATTTAAACTTTTGCATGTTTTCGGTTATCTCTATCTTCCATTTGTACATCGTCATTATGTCTATTAATGTAATAAAAATATACGCAATCTAAACTGGCAATTTTATATTTGTGGTATATGATAACACATTCCTTTTGTTTGGCCTTCTGAAGTTCGGTCTTGAATCTTGTTTCACCTTTAAATTATTTTGATATTATTGGAACGTGATCATTTACTATTATATTACATTCTTATTTACATAAAGACGGTTTACGAATTCCTTTAATTTTAAAACATAATCACATATTATGGCTTCCATATGGTTTTAAGATAATAATTAGTTTCGTAAAAAAAAATTTTTTATACAACTTTTAGTGTTATATTATATACCTTATTTTTATCAAATATATGAAACAAATAAAAAACGTGTTGTTCGTTTAAACTATTTACAATAACAAAACTATTAATTATATAATATATCATTTTTTAAGATTTTGCAATACAATAATTATAATAAAAAGGAGAAAAATAGGTATCACCTTTTTATATAAGGTATATTATAACATTTAATCATTTCTAAAATTATTTATAAAATTGATAACTTTATATTAAAGTATTAAAAAATTAATATTAAGAAGAAATTATATCAAGTATTATGGTCTAAATATTATAGTAAAACTGCTATTTGAACAAAATAATTTTCGTTACATACAGCAATTAAGAGAAATATTTCAATTATTAATAAAATACAATAAAAATATACATGTATATTTTTTACATTATCTGAATTATATTTCATATTTTAAAACTTAGGCGGCGCGATTGCTTCGCAATACTAACATAATACCACGTGAAATAAGTTTTGAAATAAGTATAGGTCCTGTTGTGTTAAAATTTATCTCCATCCATGGCTCCACCGTAACTGTTTCAACTTACTTTTTAGTTATAGTTTTTTAAAGTTAATTTCAAGTCACTTTGTGTTCATATGCATGAGTCTGAGTATTATAGAAAAAGTCTATTCGGACCTTTCTCTTAACCTTTGACCATGATACTACTTGACCTTTGACCATACCCCCCTACCTCCTACGATCCGGATCATTATGGATCATAAATACACCAAAATCTTTAATTGGGTATACCTTTTTAGGGTAGTTACCTATGACAACCAAAGTTGGTATGATGACTCACAAATTATAGACAAATAATGTTATGCTACTTACAAGTATTTATAAGTAGTATATAACCTTAAAAAATTAATTAGTGTCTAATTACATTATAATCTTATCATTTAATTATAAATATTGTTTTTATACCGTTTTTAAATTTTGGACAAAATTGACGTCATTCGTAACGTTATTTTTGTTTTTAGCCTATAACTTTTGATGTTTACAACTTATGACAACCAAACTTGGTATGATGACTCACTAACATAAGCCAAATCTTTTAGACTACATTTTTTTGTAAATAGTATAAATTATAATTTTTTTATAATTTTTTATAGCAAAGCATTATCACACCTCCTCAGAGTGCCTGAGGAGCGAAATACTAAAATAATTGAAGATTTTGTTAATCTCAGAATACAACAATTATAAGCATACGCGGATGTGCATGTGCATGTATAAGTATTACGGACATTTGTATGCTTACTTTCCTATTCTGTCTACTGCTGTATAATATTCAAATAATTATAATAATGAATAACATTCTATCGCATTAATCATGTGCTTCATTTATTCAAAATAAGGCAATTTGTTTTATGAATTTACAATTTGGTAAAAGTTCACTTATATGACCAATCGGAATTAATTGGGAATTTGTTTTATGAATTTATAAGTTGGTAAAAGCTCACTCATATGATCAATCGGAATTAATTAAGACAATATAGAACGAAACGGACAATGTAAGAGACTATCTCAAATTTAAAAAAACTATTATATTTATAAGAATAATAAATTATTTGTGCAAAACTACCAATTAAAATATAAAATTTTAAATAGTATTCAAGCTAGATAGTTGATAAACATAACTTATATCTGTTAAAGTTTCAATCATCAAGAATATTTTTCCTATATGTAAAAAAGCTATTGTTCGAATTCCTTCACACAAACTGCGTGTACACAATATACTGTAAATATAAAAATAAAAATAACGCACTAGAACTTACTACGATCAAGGATTTACTGTTACTGTCGACTTTTTTACCATTTAACGCAAAATAGTTTTTACTACTACGGAAATATTCTTCAAGAAATGGATTACTTACAAAACTGAAAAGACAATTTGAACTAATTCTGCAGAGATACCGACGAAACGAAATTCCCAAAGTTGCCATATTGCCCGAATATCAATCAACACAAGATGTCAAACAAGAAATCAAACTCAAATCAATCAGTGACGTACGAGTAATCAATACGGTCCGACAACGAGGAGGAAAGATCAATAAAATCGATGGAGGAGATGGTGGACGACGAGGAGGAAGAGAAAGAATTGACGCTTCTGACTCCAATTCTGGAGAATATACAGAAAAACACAGCAGAAATTGACCCTGAAGGAGTTGAAACACAAAGTACAAGACAAAATAATGAATTATATTGAACTATTCAATTATATGAAAAATGACGAGGCAATGGAACGAATATAAGAAGAGGTCGAAAAAATTCAAGAAGATACTCCTTTTGTCATCTATAATTCAGCTCTACGGGAGAGCATCAAACGATTTTGGTATATTTTTGACAGAAGAGTGCGTGATGCATTGGACTTAATTAATATCTCACATGTTGTTGATGATTATGATGATGAAACTGACACATTTAATAATAAAATGTATCCATTATATTAAAGTAAATATTGATCTAAAAAAAATAATGAAGTACTATCGTGTAATTTTTTTTAATGGATTCATAAAAATTGGTCTTTATTGATTTGAAACAAAATATGTGGGTCCATTTAGTCGGAATTCTCATAGAAATCATTCTGTAACTAGCAAAATCAAGCTGAGTGAATGTCAGAATCCTCATTGAAAGCATCGTGCAATATATGTCCATAATACATCTCAATTGTAAAATATCTACAACTCTGTGAAATGTGAACTATTTTTTAAAATAAGCACTGACTCACAACTATTCTGCTAGTCTATCTATTTAATTTCATTCTTCTACATAAAAAATTGATTTAAACAGCTGTAAATCACAGTGTCATGGTCAAAGGTCAAGATAGGGGACCGAATTGACCCTTCCTATACTACTAGTCTGCGTTTTTTCATAGCGGTGGCATCATTCGAATAGTCAGAAAACACTGTAAACTATCAAACAATTAAAAAGAAAGTTATAATATATACATAATTTTATTTTAATGACCAACATAATCTGTATTTATAATGTACTCATGTGTCCACGTTATCATTTGTGACAACATTCCCGAAGCGAAGCCGTGAATTATAATCAATGAATATATTCATTATTATCGTTCTGTTTTAATAAGGTGTGTATTTTAAACAACAAAAAAATATCAAATAAATTACCAACTTACTTTAATCGAAGTAATATTTTAGTTTTCAGACGTGTTTAATACATTTCAAAACAGATAGATTAACACATTAAACTTAGAGAAACAATCGACCATGAACATATTGAAAATAAATATGGTTCCTAGCAGTGATTGGTTTAGCTTTTTGTTTTAAACGTGCTTTAAAAACATTTGAAATATTGAATAACATTTAATGTATTATTACATTACCAGTAATGCTATAATAGTAATACTCGTAACTATACTAATAATCCTAGCCTACTATAATTGGTAGGCTATAACAAATACATCCCAGCGTACCATTTGGGACGACGTTAGGGGCGGAAAATTTCCCCCTATTATATTTCCCTCATTTATAGGAAGGCCTTTTATCTTATATGTTATTTCATAGTGTGTTTTATTGATAGAACATAACCAAAACAGTCCTACTTAATAAATACTAAATGACTGCTTTAATTGTATGAATCCAGACGTAGGGCTTAAATATACACCAGTCAAATAAGTGTAAATTAAAGTATTCTCCCCTATAAGCGTGACTAAGCCTCAATTCATATAAAAATTCTCCCCCCTTTTTTTATAAATCCTGATAGTGTGTCCTTAATGAACTAACTTAATGTTCTTTATTTAATAAATGAAAATTGCATATATTAGTTTATATGTTTCAATAAAAGTGATTATTGTAAAATGTAATATATGTTATTTTGATTAAAATAAATATGCTGAAAATGAAATACGAGAATCGAAGTATTACCGTCTAGATAAATAATTTTCAAGAGGCAATTATTTTGTTATACCTTAGTTTTATGTTGAAAATAGAATATTACTATGATATCTACATTGTTCGATATACTAAAAAACAAAGCAATTAATTAAATTAAAGTAGGCTACGTAATGTAAGTCAAGTTATAAGATTTTTTCATAAAAAAATTTCATTCCATAATGATAATTTGACAAATTAAAAATATTACATAAACAATTTTTCACGTATACATTCTGAAGGATAAGGGAAAATATTGACATAGTAATATTAATAATTTATAATTAAATAATATTACCGCAGATTTAATTGTGTTTATTATATATATATAGATCATGTGGTAATAAATATAGTGTTGTATGTCTTACATTTTCCTCCAAATTCTATATAGCGCTTTTAATCTTCTTTAACCTCATTAATAAAATATGAAATGTTGTCGATATTTTGTTTTAAAATTTAAGCGATCCCATACTACCCATGATAAGAACGTTATATTCTATAATTGTCCTATTTCACTGAATTTGTTTACTAATATTAATTTAAACTTGTTTTCCGAATTCATCTTCCAAAAATATAAGATTTTCTTATGAATAGAAAAAATTTTGACTGAAATAAATTTTGTATAAATTGTGCTTTAATACTCACGGCAACATCTTCCTCTGTATCCGCCTCAGGATCGTAACGTTCGGCGGACACCGAATGTCGCCTCTGCGCCCGTCCCCCCTGGAGTTCAACTTTTGGTTTGATCACCGGGTCTTTCACTTCCCCTTCGTCATCGTCGTCAGCGATGATATACATGGGGATACTGCGCATACGATGCGTGTCCCGAGTGTACACGAACCAGTCGGCCGCAAACTCAAAGAGATCCTTCGGTTTCTGTCGGAGAACCGCCACAGTAAAATCTCTAAGTAAGTCCCCTAGACCATCGGGAATGATAACGTTCATGTTCATGATTGCGATGATTACCGAGCAACTACGAAATTGTAAATTTACTAATTTTGAGTTGTTCTCTGGAAATGTGTTTTTTACTCAGTGTTTCTGCGCTTTATTAACTTATAATTCTTGAAATAAAATTACTTCGATTTCTGCATCCAAAAATAAGATTCGACCAATCCGAATAGCAGATGTTATGCGACTCATTGTATCACAAGCTAAATTCTCACAGGTAGATAGATATAGCTTCATGAGAAATTTCCTAGTCTCTCTCCCCGTCTTCAGAGAGGATATAAAATAGGTGTCTTTTCATTGATTCGTGGTTTTCTTAGTCAAAAGAGGCTTTTTCAAAACACCGAAGGTAAATATTTGCGGTGGTTACTTGTATGGTGGGGAACAAGCTGAAAGTAAGTATCCACCATACTTTTTCAGTGCGTATACATAATTATTTCTAATTCTATACAATCTTTGATTAATTCCGTATGTATATTAGTATAGTCAAATTCAAATTAAATTTAAAAAAAAAATTTTCGATATATATTTTTTTAAATTTCCAATATCAGGTATATTTATACTACCTAAATATTACAGTTATATATTATTTTATCATATTTATACCTTCTTATCACTACACTTATTATAATTAAATTTCTTATTAAAAGATATAATGCAAGTTTACTTTAGATGTTACATATCTAGTTGTATTTACACACATTTTATATAATTTGGCAAAGAATATAGGATGGAAAAATGTTGAAACTATATAATAGAATGCGTTCTTTTGGTGAAAACATACATTAAATAAATTCAACACTTTTCAGTGGCGTCGGAAGATGTTTGACATTGGGGGGGCTCAAAGTTCTGAAAAAGGATTATGGTAGGGTAGGGTATGA
>JAUZND010005907.1:0-10985 GCA_034780555.1 Coelogynopora nodosa | reverse complement strand
TTATAGCACGTAGACGGCGAGAAGCAAATCCTTGAGCTTTACACACCTTGAAAAACTTCCTACAGGATTCGTTGAAATTTTGAAGTGAAAAGAGAGAGAGAAAGAGACTTGAGAGGGCGAGAGAGAGAGAGGGAGGAGTGTCAGATAGAGAGAGAGAAAGAGAGTGGAGAGAGATAGAGAAAGAGGGTGGAGAGAGATAGAGGGTGAGAAAGAGAGTGGAGAGAGATAGAGAAAGAGAAAGATAGTGGAGAGAATAGAGAAAGAGAAAGAGGGTGGAGAGAGAGAGAGAAAGAGACGGGAGAGAGAGAGAGGGAGGAGTGTGAGAGAGAGATAGAGAAAGAGAGTGGAGAGGGAGAAAGCGAGAGAGAGGTAGGAGTGTGAGAGAGAGTGTGTGTGGGGAGAGAGAGAGAAAGAGAGACTCAGAGTGAAGAGAGAGAGAGAAAGAGACTAGATAGGGCGAGAGAGAGAGAGACAGAGAGAGAGAAGAAGGGAGGAGTGTGAGAGAGATAGAGAAAGAGGGTGGAAATAGAGAGAGAGAGAAAGAGACTGGAGAGGGCGAGAGAGAGAGGGAGGAGTGTGAGAAAGAGATAGAGAAAGAGAGTGGAGAGGGCGAGAGAGAGAGGGAGGAGTGTGAGAGAGATAGAGTGGAGAGGGAGAAAGCGAGAGAGAGGGAGGAGTGTGAGAGAGTGTGTGTGGGGAGAGAGAGAGAAAGAGAGTGGAGAGAGATAGAGAAATAGAGTGGAGAGAAAGCGAGAGAGAGGGAGGAGTGTGAAAGAGAGATCGAGAAAGAGAGTGGAGATAGTGCGAGAGTTAGAGTGAGAGAGAGAGAGAAAAAGAGATCATCAAATACTGACCTGAGCTTCCCCATCAGGAATGAAGAGATAGGCCCCGCTTGTTTCCCGGACTTGTTTGGCCCCGTAGCGGACGAAGGACACCTTGAGCGTGTTGCTCTGTCGCGAGGGTTTGTCGATAGCCGTCTACCGGAGAAGGGAGAGATCATACGATCACACTCAAATATACAGTTTGTGTTCCGCATCGGGCTAATTATAACAGAATTACAAGCGCTGGAAAATGGTGATTAATTCAAACAAACATATAAATACTACAATCTATATTCAAAACATAAAATTATAATAAAAATTTGTCTGTGATCTAAGATTATATATAATATTATTACGGATAAGAATCAATATGAAAACCAGAATAAAATAATGCCAATAACTATATTATAAGCATAGTAAAATGCAATTTCAAAATATGCGAAAAAAAATAACCATATAAAACCATATAGCATAAATTTAGTTTTACAATGTAAAAAGAACACCAGTATTTGGGAAAATAAAAACAAAATACAGATTTCAAAATGTATTTGTACCAACATCCAATAACCCAGATTATAACAAATATAACGTTGCAAATTGTACTAAATGCAACAAGCCTAAGTATGATCAGATGGTAACTAGGTCATATTTAAAAGAGAAAAACAACAGCCAATAGATACACCGAGCAAAAAGTTATCCAAAAGTAAGTTTTTGTTATGGTGCCGGGAAGCTACAAGAAATAAGTGAATACATAGCAACAAACAAGAAAGTATTATACATTTTTCTGGCATAGATGCCGGGATATGTATTATAGAGAACAAAAAAACACGATGGTCATTAAATAAAGAAAATCAATATTAAATTCTCGAAAGAATTGCATATCGATCGCCATCGGTTTCAATTGGATAGCAAACCAACAGTTACTACACAACTTCTGCGCTGAAATAAACTAAAACAACCGAAAAAGCTAATCTACAAAATAATATTTGTATAATATTGTATATAAAGTTTTATTGAAACGTTTAAAAAATACTTGTTATCGCAGCCACCGTAAGTTGCGCACGTCAATTATATTGTATTAGTGAATATAATTACATCCTAACGTCTAGCAACTTGTGATCATTCCGACAAAATTAGTCATCGATCCAATCTTAAAAGAAACGGTCATTCGTTTCAATCAGCCCAACTCTTTACTGGCAAAAAAACAAATCCTAACCTTTAAATAAGCAGCAGATGCTTAGGAGCATAACACAAAGAATAATAATACACATTTTTAAATCAATATTCTAATAATAAAGTTATGATAACTGAAAACGAATCAATATTAAAATCAATGAAACAAACAATATCGATATTTAAAAAATTAATATCAATATTCCTATATAATATTAACTAGGATAATAATTGAATACGAATCGATATTATAATGAATTGAACTATATAATTAACGAAAAGACCAGTTTATTACTAAAGGTAACTAACTATAGGGTGTGAATAAACAGCTATTTTTATTTAAGATTAGATAAGTGAGAAGAACGTCTGATGAGTCTGAACGTCACTGTAGTCATTAACTAAACAGTTAGCAATGTATAAAACATATTTAATAGACAATCTGTATTGTCTAGTTTATATTGCTTATTTGCTTTATGCTGTAATCTATACTTTCAATTTAAAAATAATGTGAATAATATAATATGTCATAATAAAATTTTACCATGATAAAAAGATACCGTATTCTCACATAAATGATACATGTATTTATAGATTTATGCTTCAGAAATAATTAATTTCAACTTTAAACATTTCATCTTAAATTATATAATATTATATCATATAGTAATATCACGATATATTGTCCAAACAGATAAAAACAAGTCATTCCAAAAGACGAATTGCGGCTAAAGAAAACCCAATTCTATCACAAAAAGAGTGAAATGTTGACCGATTCCACTTAATTATTGTTACCTTCAACATCGCAGAGGAGCCATCAAAGATGAGTTTGGTAAAGGAACTCTCGATGCTAAATTCTTCCAGTGTTTTAGAGGCAATGGCAAAAACTCCACTGAAACAAAACACAAAAATTAACTATTTAAAGTATGATATTAGTTTAATAATGAATTATCGATCGATTAAATGCAAAACAAACCCAAATTGTAAAAATGTGGTTCTCCCTTTGCAACATGATTAATATATAAAAAGAAAGCCTACTTTGCAGTAAAACTTTATTATTTACAAATTTTCGGAGATCCACTCCATAAACGTGTAGTACATTGAATAAAATAGCTATAAAAAAATATATATATATAAAACTCCCCCAACAACACCACCCATAACAAAATCAGCCCCCACTACAATCAACGCAAACAACAACCTAGTCACCGACTTAACCTCCAGCCTCAATGACCGAGAAATCGACCTTCTATCGAAAAAGGACCCAAATTCGCCCTCAAACAAACTATCAACAAACAAGCAATCATTCTGTCGCCTGGCTTATCCCCTCAGATGGGCAAATCAAATGAAAAACACAGAACAAACTCCCCCGACCTCAACAATCAACTTATCTCAACAAACCAAACAACAACGACATCAATATAGAAAACAAATTAGCAACCGCTCACACCAAAATCCAGAGCATCGTCAACTCACTCCCGACAGCCACCAAGAAGAGCAATCTTAACAACGTTGAACTGAGCCCACCCAAAACCCTCCGTGCCAAACCATACACCTATCTCCTTAGCGATAAGGGAGGATAATTTTGTGTCATCAATACTTCACAATACAATGAAGCAGCGCTCAATCACCTCGATGACAAATCCATTACGCCAAAGTCAATCGAATGACAGCCAAAACCATGGAATCGAAAATGAACTCAAAATGGAAAGATATCTGCAAAGAACTTAATCTCACCTATGCGGAAACTCAAAACTATATCACAAACAACTCGATCCTACGCAAATTCTATCACGTCTGCTCACCATTTTCCTCAAACCTCTCCTCAATGAATTTCCGGCTTATCTTTCAACAGCACTAGCGCTCAACTCATAACCCACGTCAAAAGCATCAACAATTAACAAAGAGCAAAATACAATTACTACCCTTTCAGCCTTGACGTAGTAGCTTTTTACACCGCAGTTCCACCAGCAGAAGCTATCCTAAACATCCATGACAAACTCATCAACCCCGCCCACTTATGCCTTCCCCTGAAACCAGAGCATATCACTGCTTGCTAACAGATTGACACGGATTGTCATCTTCCACCAAAATGAACATATTCAAGAACGAATCAAAAAGAATTGTCGAACGTTACTCCAACGACTATGAAAAAGCCACACACATGAACAATCTCAAAAACACACTTCGATTAAACGAATACCCATCACAGCACATCCATCAAATAAACCTCAACAATAACCGCCAACACCGAAAGAAAAGACGAAAAATACAAAATCACAAGCAACATGCAAAATGGCAAGTTGCCAAATCAACTCAAAATTACGTCACTCAAAAGGTTGTGTCCATGAGATATCTTGCTCCAAATGCGATAACACCTAAATCGGCAGCTCCATCAGAGAACTCCACACCCGCGTCAAAGAACACCTTAACAACGATTCCAGCTCGATCTTCAAACACAAACAAACCTGTCAATCCAACTTCAACTTCTCCATTCTGGCCAAGGACAACGACCCACTCAATCTCCGCTTTAAAGAAGCCATGTTCATCCAAGAGAGAAAACCAGTGATCAATAGCAAATTCGAATACAACGAACGTTTGACTTTCATCAATTAATTTTAAACATTTATTCTCTACATAAACTTTAATTCTTATTTTCGATCCATATCACTCAGTTCGGTATTGATTGAATTTTATAGCGTTTATTCATTATACTATTATATTTATTTAAATAGATTACGTCATAGGATTATAGAATTGTGATGTTCTCTCGCTGCTATGTTATTCATTGTACTACACGTTTATGGAGTGGATCTCAGAAAATTCATAAATAATAAAGTTTTACAGCAACATAAACTTTTTAAAATAGGTTTATAAATTCCCATTTTCCTTCAAAAAAAGGGAATAAAGATTCCCCCAACGTTAAAATTGGCGGCAGAAATTATTAAAACAGAAATTTAATCAATAAATTTTAACATTTTTTAAACCTGACTTAATTATATTAGATGGAAGTAAACTAACCGTTAACTGTTTCATTTTCATAACAGAATTCCCAGTCAACACTAATATACATAATTCAATCCAGGAATCTCGCGAAGTTGACTTTAAAACTATTCCCAATAGGGTTAAATGGACGCTGGGAATTTTTTCCAGAGTGTTTATGCTATGTTCCTAATAAATATATCCGCATACGTTATTATTTTATAACTGCACATAATATAGCACATACTAATTCAGAATCACAACCTCAAAAATGACGTACACGAAATGAAAACTACTTTCCACTCACTCGGTCTGAGAAGCAGCACTTTCAAATTTCCTAATAATGATTTTCAAGAATGGAATGAAAATCTGTCAAGTTTTCAAACTTTTTCCAAAAATCCATAAATCGATTTCATTTTAAATAAAGCGTTTTCCATAATCGCAGTCAATCAACCAATTACACAGACAACAACATCAGCAGCAGCAGCACAACTCACCGCTTCGTCCCCGATCCCAGCTGACTATTGAACAGTGTCACCTGACTCAGCTTCGTCTCCGAATGAGAGGCGGCACCAGCAGTGGCGGTCACCGCGTGGAGACTCAACCTCTCTACAGCCAGCGGCCCCAGATCGACGGGAATGTGGAGCAGGAAGACGTCGGGACTGATCCAAGTCGTCGGGGAGCCGCCCTCCCCCGTGGAGGAGTCGAAAACCGGGTCGATCTGCACGTGGACCAGCTGGTTGCCGGCATTGCGCACCTCCAGGTGGGGGCTGTTCACCTTCACCGCCACCACTGTCTGGCGGGACTGGGCCAGCGAGTTTAAGAGGACGAGACTTCTGGAGGGGGGGGGGGTTAGTTTACTTACAATATGTAACTAAATTAAAATAGTTAATACTCAAATATGTAATCTATTTGTGTGTCCATAAAAAATTCAGACAAGGACAATCCGGGAACATTCCAGTACCATTTTTAATTAATCAAGATTCGAGGCCATTCTAGAACTTTCCAGTACATTTAACAAATATTCCAGAACAATTTCTAAATACAGAATAATTCCGGGCATTTCTATTAACATTGTATTGCCATCTCTAATTCCAGGGAAATTTAAGAACATTCCAGGAAGTTCAGTTCCAATTTTTTTTTAAGACTTATCGAGACATTTCAACGAAATACCAGCGACATTTAAGTATATTCTATTTACCATTTATAATTCAAGAATATTTAATAACCATTTTTAAGCCATTCCAAAGATATTCCATAAAATCATTTATAGTTTCAGGAGTCTCCAATGACATTTCAGTACTTTACGAAAATTCTAAACACATTGAACTACCATTTATAGTTCCAACACAACCCAACTACATTCCATAAACATTTCTACTTACAGAACACTCCAGGTACATTATAGGACCATTTCTAATTGCAGAACATTCCAGGTACATTATAGAACCATTTCTAAATACAGAACATTCCAGGTACATTATAGAACCAGTTCTACTTACAGAACATTCCAGGTACATTATAGAACCATTTCTAAATACAGAACATTAACTAGGTACATTATAGAACCAGTTCTACTTACAGAACATTCCAGGTACCTTATAGAACCAGTTCTACTTACAGAACACTCCAGGTACATTATATTTATAGAACCATTTCTAAATACAGAACATTCCAGGTAAATTATAGAACCATTTCTAATTACAGAACACTCCAGATACATTATAGAACCATTTCTACTTACAGAACATTCCAGTTACATTACAGAACCATTTCTACTTACAGAACATTCCAGGTACATTATAGAACCATTTTTAAATACAGAACATTCCAGGTACATTATAGAACAATTTCTAAATACAGAACATTCCAGGTACATTATGGAACCAGTTCTAGTTACAGAACATTCCAGGTACATTATAGAACCATTTCTAAATATAGAACATTACAGGTACATTGTAGAACCATTTCTAATTACAGAACATTAACTAGGTACATTATAGAACCAGTTCTAATTACAGAACATTCCAGGTACATTATATTTATAGAACCATTTATAATATTAAATTATTTTAGGAATAGGAATATTCCACTATTTCTAAATCCCTGCCTCTAGGATCGTGGGAGTCCCCATTGGTTACCTCGGAGTTCCATCGTTGAGCAGTTTTATGGTGGGTGGTCCAGCAATGGAGTCGCGCGAGTCATCCAGAGTGACAATTGTCTCATCTAGCGGCTTGATCCGGTCCTTGCTGAGCAGGTGCATCAGAGAGGTGGCCAGAACTGACCGACTTGACTGGATAGCCGCGATCAGTCTGATACGTAGGGGAGAGAGGGGAGCCGGGGGGGGGGTAAAGAATACAGGAGAAGAGACTTATAGGAATGTTATAGTTAATCGTTTTATTTTATTTCTAAATATAAGAAAATAAAAATAACAAAACATGACATTTCTTCAGTTTATTAAGTTCTTTAAAATGGTGAGGTTCCTATGGTTTTGAATTTTTATTTATTATTGATTAATTATCAAAAATTGAAACAGGAAAATCTGTGATAAATTCGTAGATAAATCCTGTCCTGACATCTAGGATGGCCGCTAAATACCTGCTCCATCAATCGATATTTTTCACGAGGGCAACTCTACTCACAACTACAGAACTAGTCTAGACTCACTTGTTGGCGTAGTCCTCAACAACATGGGTCTTGGCGGTGCCTGTGATCCCGTCGTGGTGCTGGAAGAGGCCGAGACTTCGCCTCGCCTGGGTGAGTTTGTCGAGGAGAGGTTTGTGGCTGAGGGTCGGTGTCTGACTGTCCAGCCGCCAGTGGACCAGGAGCAGACTGAAGGCGATCTCGGCCGATCTGTGAGGCGGAGAGAGAGTGTGGGGACGTGGAGATAGAGAGAGTGGGGACGTGGAGATAGAGAGAGTGGGGAGGAGGGAGAGAGAGAGTGGGGACGTGGAGATAGAGAGAGAGACTGGGGAGGGGGAGGGGAAGGCAGAGAGAGAGAGTGGGATAGGAGGAAGAAGACAGAGATTGGGATGTGAGGAGGGAGAGAGAGATGAGTGAAAGGGAAAGGCGGAGAGAGAGTGGGAGCGGAAGGCAGAGAGAGAGAAAGATTTGAAGGGGGCACAGAAAGAGAAAGAGTGGGAGGGGGGCAGAGAAAGAGAGAAATTGTCGACGAAATAACCTTAGTCGTGGCGCGATAGGTTACTTGTTCTTGGTATACCAAGATCGGAATAGACAAAGTAGGGTGGTACATCCATCGAATGGAATAAATAAAGTAACGCAAACCATTATTCCGATTAAATTATCTGCATTGATCTATATATAGAACCATTCAAGCTGTAAAATAACTGTTTTTGTTGTCATTAATACAACCGAAGTAGCCAATAATATTCACACTAAACATTACCAACATTAATGTTCAATCCTTTGTCAAAATAATGTAAAGCAGTCGGTCGTATTTATTATTAAAATGGCTGCTCATAACCATAAAATAGGTAAATTACACTTCTTCTATAATTATGACATTATCTTATCCGAACTATCTAATGCGTTACGTCGATATAATATTATCGCTAGATAATTTTTGTACATAAACAATAACGTTTAAGGAAATAAAGTATTGACAGAAATAGTCACACGGATATAAACAGGTGTCGAAAACACACTTCTAATTATAGATTAAAATCGAAGAAATGATAGAATGCAAATTCAGAAGGGAGAAAGAGTTAAATTATTGAGTAGAACAGAATTAAAAGATAAAAACGTGGAAATTGGAGAAATGAAAGAAGAGATCGGAGAATTTCAAAAAAGACAATTACAGAGAAAGAAGGGGGGAGGAACGACAACCAAGGCACCTGAGCTCAGCCTCCAGCACCCGGTCAGTGCGTTTGTGCAGCGGCCGCGAGGTGTAGTAGCCACTCCAGTAGTGTTCGTCTCGGTCCGCATAGGTGAACATGTCACCCGCCAGACTGGGATAGCCACCCGAGGGCAGCCCGGTCTTCGTGAGGCCCTCGGAGCGTGCCTCCACCGCGCGGAAGTAGTCGGACAGCGTGCCGAACTGGATCTGTGCAGAGAAGTGGGCGGGTCGATTTTTATCATTGATGGATTGTATTAATTATTGATCGTAAACGGTCCACACCAAACCTGCGCAGCAGTTTTTTTACAAACACTTCTTTTTTTCGTATCCCCTCCAGGGTGTCGCGCTATTATCACAATCGAATTCCAGGTTTTCCCAGGCTAATAATTATAATTTACCCAGTTTTTCTCTACCAAGACTAGCAAAAAAACTACCTAATGACAGCTCAACAAGCCAGGGTTGCTTAATTCCCTGCAGTCATAATGACTGGGCTTTGCGTAAAAGAAGTCAATAATAGTATAATACACGATCATGCAGAAAAAATGCGATGTTAGTTGAAAATGACAAAAGTCCCATTTATTATAAGGTAATAAAAAAACTGGACAAGCGTCAGCAGAAAATTTAAAAATACACACAACAGAAATATCAAGACCAATTCCCGGTTTTCGGACCCCCGGCCCCCCCCCCCCTTCTCTTTTTCCTCCTTACACCCTATTGGGCAGGTCTGGTCTACAATAATCGGTGCAATTATTGATCGCTAGAATTTCCTTTTAAATGATTTTATAAGGTTAACATTTAACTTCACATAATTAATGATTCCCGATACCGATACCAAGTAAAATGATAATAGATTGCATTGGACAACAGTGGACAACTATGGTATCATTGATTTATTATAAGAAATGGTTTTTTGAAAAATGATAAAAAATATATAGTCGTATCATATTTGTGTTCTGCAAGCTTTGAATTGGAATTTTACCAGCTTGAACGTTCAATTATTTTGTTGATTATTGTTGATTTAATAATTAATGAATTACTGACGTCTGAATATTCTATTAAAAACTGTTTGCAGACATTATCTATATTCTAAGGTCAAAATCCACGGTCCACTTTACACTGCAAGTTTCACACAATTTATTAGAACTATGAGTATTCTTTGTAAGAACAGTCACGACATATTAGTATTTGACAAGTTTGATGGTTCGAGCATTCATTCACACACTTTGCTATGGTTGATCTAGTAAACAAACTGTCAAATAAACTTACAGAAACTCCACTACAGCAGAGCTCACGAGTGAATTCATTAGGTGCTAAACTTAGACAATGGTGATGGTGTGCGCACACAAACCGGTAACCTGGCGCCCGCTGAAGGTCCAAAGTCCGCCACCATTGCTGTCAAATAGTACACGTGTTTCTGCATTATATTATTATTGTCATAGTATTCTGTATTAATATAAAGTAAGAGCCATCTCAGGGAATTTAAACATATTTAAATTAAGATTTGTGGTTCTATATATTATTATGATAAAACATTTTGTTTGTTTGACCATTCCGGAGTTCGATGCTGAATGTGTTGTTTTCCCCTTAAATCATCACTTTATTTGGCAGTCTCTCCGGTTTGTACCTGTTTTTCCATTTCAATGTGTGTTGCTATGGTGGTGTCAGAGAGTGTGGTATAGAATCTGATAACTTAAAATCAATAACCATTCGATTAAATGAGTGTGGCTGGGTTGTGCTGTGCCGGGTACCTGAACGTCCCACTCCTTCCTCCCGTTCATGTAGTCCATCAGACGTCTATAGTTGGTATACTGACGCTCCCACTCAGCCGGGGTCTGGTAGCGGAAGTCGTCCCCGAGGGGAATGAGCACCACATTGTGCCGGTAGAGGGTCGACTTCTTGCGGTACTGGTCCAGCAGAACCTCTGCTCTGGAGGCAGGGGAAGAGAGAGAGAGGGAGGAGAGATAGGATAAAGAAAGAGGGAGAAGAGAGAGAAAGAGAGAGGAAAGAGGGAGAAAGAGAGAGGAGAGAGAGAAAGAGGGAGAGAAAGAGGGAGGAGAGAGAGAGAAAGAGAGAGAGGAGAGAGAGAAAGAGAGAGGCGGAGAGGGAGAAAGAGAGGAGAGAGAGAAAGAGAGAGAGAAAGAGGGAGAAGAGAGAGA
>JAUZND010005906.1:0-10985 GCA_034780555.1 Coelogynopora nodosa | reverse complement strand
TAGAAACCTTTTTTTATATAATTTTCATATGTTGCCAGCATGATTATTTCTCTTCTATAGCGCTTGAATCATATTTCGAATTTATTAGACTCCATTCAATTTTATAATTTTATTTGAATATATTTTCGATGAATAAATTTTTTTTTATTCATCGAAATTTTCGACGAATAGAATTTACGATTAAGAATAATAAAGTTTTCATGTAAAACTAAGCGGTATTTTTTCAAATAAATGTTAATGAATTAATGAACCTTGAATTATATATCTTGACATGTACACAAAAATATGTGATGTGATTCAGGAGAAACCACAACATTTACTTAAACCAAAAAACAAGACTATATTATTACAATAATAATATGTTATATAAGAAACAGCTGCAAACTCGAAAATCTATGAAAACATTGGATTGGTGTATACACTGTGACACATTTTTGGATATGTATGAATCTGCTTAAATATTTAGGTTCTGTTTATTTGAATAAAATTAAACACCCATGTCACCGTAACCATTTCAATTACAGCAGTCAATTTTTTAACATTCGTCAACAGATACAAACCCTATAACCTATATAATTGACTTTTATTTCGGTAGTCGCATGAAAGCGGTAATTAATGAACAACATCATTAATATATATATCAGCAAAAACGTGTTTTATTGTTTTAATCTATTGCAACGGTTAACTTTATATGAGGTGTTTATTCGACTTTATTAAGTGTTTATTCCGCTAACCTCGACTCTAGAGTCAGAAAGAAGTAACTGGACAAACATGACAAACATTTCAAATGTCTTCTAGTTGAACTTGAACATCATTATTTCATATAAAATGGACATTATCTGAAAAAAAATTCTTAAGAGAGCAAAGTGATCCACTTGTCCGGACTATTGTAATAACATTATATTATTTATTTTAAAATATTAATGTTAGATAGTTAGTTTAAAAAAATTGTTGAATACTTCTCAAAAATCTGGTTATACTCGACACCTAACACCGCATTTAAAATCTAAAAAAAGTGAATCTTAAGGGAGCAATCATGTAGAGTAACTCCGCTGTTACACTAACACACTTTCACAAACATGGGCGAAGCAAGGATTTTAGATCTGAGGAGGCACTGCGCTTACACTTTCCGCTTATGTACAAGGTCATCGAAATAACTTCAAATTTTAATGCAAAAAGATTTTAGAATAATAATATTTTCTTGAATAGAAAATTGTGTGAAAAATCGTTTAAATAATATTTTTAGTCAACCTTCGAAAACAGACATCCGAAAAAACGAGGAAGTATACGTACCTCAATGCTGGCTACGGCGCTGACACACACTGATATAAAGTCATCCAATGGCTGTGTGTGTTGCATGCTTTAATTAACCTAATCAGCTAATTGAGTACTTACGTGTCAGGTAGTAATTTATAGTCATACAAAATACTATATACTTCACAACCATTTCATAACAAATACATTGATAATGCTACATATAAAGATGTATTATTACTTGAATTTTTTACAAGTATTTAATTGTAGTCATTCCCTTTTTATTACATTTATATATTAACTAAATAACTTACGAATAGAACAAATTGACATAAGTTAAGCATTAACCAACACTGAGCTAACAAATTGAACAAAAATTACCTATACATCTATTTCTATTAATATCGTGCCATAATTTAAATAAAACATCAAAACTTTTATTGTTTTTCAAGAGTTTTTCTAATCAAAAAGCATCTTACATTATAATTTTTGCTACTTTAATTGAAGACGGCTAATACTATGTTAAGAAATAACACTTTCAAACAATGGAATATAATTTAGACAAATATATTTAGTGCGTCATATTGTAATGTTAAAAATTATGATTTAAAAAAAGACTATTTAGTATATAATTTTTTGAATAAAATAATGAATAAATTGAATAACTTCTTACAAAAGGCTGACTTTATAATCACAAAGAATTAATGAAATAGTACAGAATGGTAAAATATTCTCATTATTATACAGTAAAAAGTAAGATGTTATAAATTCACATGCAATAACAAAAATCTATACTTCAATTCATTGTTAGTTCATTGGTTTATTATATTGACCCTTTTTAACCTATTTGAGTGTGTATCTGCATTATATCTCATTATAAGGGTAAATTTTACAGAGAGAGGTTCATTTTATTGCCTTGATATTATCATAATAATTTATAGTCAGTAATCATAATTTGTAATTTGTTTATACCAAATATTTATATATGCTTCTATTTCTACTATTGGCCTGTATGTTTGAATTTCCTTACTCCGACAATATATGTATTTAGAGGTTTTTTTTTATCTCTACTGTTACTATTAGTATATTTAATACTCTTAACAATGTGCATAATATGCAAAAACACACATACCTCTGGTCCTGGCTTCGGACACCCTGCAGTCCAACTGGCGAGTCTCCGTGTCTACGCCCTTCTTCTTCTTGAAGGCCGCCTTCTGCTTGGCGAGGAGCTGCTTAAGCTGTTCCTGACTCTCGTCGTTTTGCTTCACCGCCTCCAGGATCGCTTGGAAGCAATCGCGCACCTGGCGCACTTGGTCCACGAATGTGTCCTGCACGTCGCGCCACAAACCGCTCAACACCTCCGCCTGACCGGCAACATCCTGCTCGGCCGGGCTGGCCTCGGTCTGGGCCCACTTGACCTGGTAGCTGGTCGCTGGTGGTTTGAGAGAGTAAGAGAGAGAGGGAGATACTATATATATATTTTAATTGTGAAATATATAGTTAACTATAGTTCAAATATAGATAAGAGATCTGAATGTCATCACTGTTCAGTTGAAACATTTCATCAATGTTTGGGGGAAACAGTATCAACTTCACTTGTAGTTTAAAAAGTATATTATGAATTTGTTTCAGATGTTCATAAACATGGGCTAAATTTGATTTCTACAAAAAAATTAAAAGTGATATTATAAGTTGATCTTTCTAATAATTTCATAAACTTACCAACTTTTCATTAAAAGAAAAATCAATATTCAAGTATTAAGGCTTTATTTGTGGGTAATCTTTAAATTCTTACAAAATATATTCCATAAACAAAGTAGGCATACTAAAAAGTTTAATATCAGAATATGTTTTAATGATGTCAATGGTCTCTACTAAAGGTCTCTACTTTACCATTTTAGTGGGCTATAAAGACAACTGTTAACATGAGGCAGCACTGTATATATTGAATATGTAATCTTGATACCAACTTGTTATCAGTTATTGTAACAAAGTGTAAATGAAATGATAAATAATTAGTTATAGCTATTGAATTAATAACCTTTCAACATATTAATTTGTTGAAGAGAAATTAATATTTGTCAGTAAGTAAAGTATTTTTTAAAGAAGTAATATTAATTTTGTTCCTTGGCCAATAAACAAGTAAGGTAAATTGGGTATCATATCAATTATATACCTTGCATAATAGATATTATCAGAAATTTGTGTCTATACTTCTTAGGCGAATTAAAAAAATGGTTGAAAATACTTTTCAAAGTGTTATTCAATATAATATCGATGAATACAAATATAATTCAATAAATTAATTATGTCATCTATTAATATAAAGATAATATTCAATACAACAAATTATGTTATAAATGAGACGGTCGTGTACAGATCAATTTTATCTAACAAACCAATTAAATATCACCACAAAAATACAAACAGACATGAGAGAAACAATACTCAAAACAAATTTACATAATTATATTGTTTGTAATCCGAGGCGCACAACTATACTATGATTAATGCGAACGTTCAATTTGCGGAGAAATTATAAAATAAACTACATTTATATTATTACACAGGGATTATTACACTGTGCCTTGAGCCGCACATATACATCATTGACTGCACATTGTAGAATAGAGTCTGCCGGCATTTCTCATTAGAATTCCAACTCGGAGGATATCATGTGTCTTAAACTACACTCTGAACTCGATGGTGCACAAGGAAGTGCGGCATAATACATAAACTTAATATTGTGTACGATTATGCAAAAATATAACGAACCCTTTTAGGGGATTTCGATATAATGATTAATTGGTGGCCCGTTTTAATAAAAAAATTCATTCACTAATAATTAATAAAAAGATATAGTTTATGTGCATTTATTTTAAATACAGATGTTTCGTTTATGCAACGAATCCAGCTAATACACAATGTTAACAGTTTTACACTTTCCGCTATTTATATAAATTGAATATAATTACGCACACTGAATATTTATGTCTAAATCAGATAAATCAAAGACAGTCAATAAATAGGATCAGTTGAAAATGATTGTTGCAAAGCTATTAAAATACATCAATGAAGTAGGAAGAGTCATAGGAAGGCTCATTGTTCTGATATGTTTCATTACATGAACGGAATTTGTTTACTTCTTCATAAATAAATTCGGTCGAAAGTGCATTTATAAATTGTTATTTTATCCATGTGCACGTTTTACTAAAAAATATCTAATTGGAATTTCAATTCCAAAAGTCTGTTGAAAAAACGTTATTAAATATAACTGCTAAAAAATCAAATACTACAATCTGTGAATTGTACGTTACACTACAAAACATATATGAAAATGTCCCGTCGTACCAAAGCGCGTTTCTTTAGTGACAAGACTGTCTTTAAAATTATTAAGTATTTCAAACGACAGAACAACTTCTCAATATATTGTATATATGCTAAATTAAAATATAATACATTAAAATGTACGAATTAATAGATTATTCTTATTATAATCCTGTACACAAGAATACTATAGTCACTATAAAAAATTAATGTGATGCTCAGGAGAGACAAAGTGCCCATCTTACAAGACTGTTGACTTTTGAGAAGTATTTTAGCAGCTGTCTTCAGCTCTGTGAGCTCCAAGATCAATAGGTTGAGATCGCAGTGACCCTCTCGTAAGGCCTTCAACTTTACACCGCTTCTAAAAATATAGAAATCATTGAATAAAATTGTAATATCATAGTCACTGTCTATCCAAATATTAAAAAAATGAGAGTATATCTAAATAAGCATACGAGTGTACGTCTCTAAATAATGGTAAACATACAAGTATATGTCCGTCTAAACATTGGTAAACAGGATATATTAACATAAGCAACCCTACATATAATAATGCAGTTATTTTTAGGAAGTAAATATTAGTAATTTAGGAAAATTACCGGTATCGTCAAAGAATACATGTATAAAATAAAAAATACAGAGTTGACCTGTTTAATATATATATATTGTTTATATATATATGTTAAACACTGTTTTAATAAAGAAAAATTGAATGTGAATCTGTTCTCAGTGTATTCTACTTTTAAATAAACAAATACGTGTAATTACACACAAAAAATATATTAACTAACAACATTTAAAAATGGTATATAAAAAACTACGAAATATTAAAAGTTGAGCAGAAAATTTTAAACGAGAACAAATCCTAATTTTAAATACGTATCGAAAAAATATGGTCACAAAACTAAATAATCTAGACAATCAGTATCATTATTATAAAATATAACAAGACTATACATTTAAATGATCCTTCTTATTAGATAGATACCTATTTAACTCAGATTTTGGACTATTCCAAATAGTTCTATCAATTATTGTGCTACTAGAGGACAATTAAATGTACAAATAATTTCATTAATTTTTTTTATTGAAAATGCAAATAAAATAATATTGAATAAAGTATAAATTTACATCGTGAAGTAAATGTATTGAAGTTAACATTAGAATCAAATTGCCCTTAGTTTAGTGATATGATTGTCTCAAAAATTAATCTATAAAAGATGTGAATCATCAATTTACATTTTTATTAATCTTTCGATTCTACAAGAATTTTTAGATGTCAATTATGCATGTAATATGAGCGTGAATTGTGGTTTTTGAGTTAACAATCATAAACTTACTTGCGCATCGACTTCATAATAAATTTGAACTATAACTGACAGGAATCTGAAAAGTATAAAAATAATTAAACTAAAGATATCGTTAGAAATAGCTTTAAAATAACACAAAATACATAATTGATGATGTTCCTGTGTTGTTTTGAAAAATATTTATATTTAATATCAAATGAATATTCAGTGACATATATGAGTAAACAACAATAAATACGATTTACTATTATACATATATTTTAATTGCTTAGCGCTAATAAAAAGAATATAATAAATTGTAAAATATATTTTTTAAGTAATTCAAATGATGTCATGTTTCAATTTGTTTTTCATACAATTTTTAGTATTTTAACCATTTTAAACATGTTATTAATAAACAAGATATCTTAAAATAAACATATTTTCAAATAATATTAGATATAATAATTATGTTTAATATAAACTATGGTTAAACATATCTAAAATTGTGTCACATTTTAAATAGTACTTAGCAAATAGATTAAGAAAAGCAGTTCCCTAAACATGATAAAGTTCACTAGTAATGTTTTAATTTTAGCTGTAGTAACATATATAAAAAGACAATTCTAAATAAAGAATAATTTGGAATATAAAAATAAGGATCACCTTTTATTTAACCATGTTTGAGAATAATTCATTTTATAAATATTCACGAGATACACGTAACAACACATTTGTTATAATATTAGAACTTTATAAAATTAAATACTTTATTGTTCAGGTTGCCACACATATTTCAAATTAAAACAATTCGGTAATATTGATAGTATCTTAGTACTCCATTGTTATGGATAATTAAATGGTGATTACTATAATAACAGTAAATTGAACTAAAATCGTTAAAAAACTATATGATACTATGTTTTAAAAAATGTAACAATTCATGTTTGGTAATTAAAATTAATGTTGAAGGGTTAGCATATTAAAATTAAATAAAACATGGAAATGTCATACCTACTAAAGTCAAATAAATAAAATAATCATTTTATGTGCAAAATCATCAAATTCTTAATATATGGACTAAAAAGAAACAACATATAAAAATTATAATAATCATATAAAATTATAGTTTTTCATGTGATGTTAAAGATATTATGTTAACTATGTATGTCAATGTATTAGTAAAAGTTATTCATGGTAATGCCTGCAATGAAGAATTTATGGTAATATATATTACAGTCATAAACTTACCTGCATATTACATGTTACTAAATTTATTTTATTAAATAAAAAATAATTTATAAAATATTGTATGAAATAAGATCAAACTTAGGTTTATACTTATAATTATTATTTTTAATGATATTGTACAAAATTATTATTAGATATATCAACTTAATTTTTTTATATCCTGAAAAGAAAAAAAGAAAAATTTTATATAATAAACTTATTTTATTACTTTTTAGATAATATAAATATGCTTAAATATGCTATTGAAACAAATTTGACTTGCTAATATATGTATGTATATATGTATACATACATGATATGTATATTATAATCATTAATTTTGTTAGAAAGTATAAACCAGTTCTATGGCCACTTATTAGGTTATAGTTAAACCCAAATGCTGATTTAACAAAACCTGATTCTAATGAGAAGTATCTGCAATAAATGCCAATTCCAAATAATCTGATGTAGATGCCAGGTACCTGAGATAAATTCTGATGCTAATACAAAATACATTTAATAAAACCTGTTGCTGATTATAGAATACTACTATGATGATGCTATTATCATTCAAAATCAATATATGAAATAAAAAATATTTTTAATTATTTGTTAATACTTAGTTTATTATATTTCTTTTGAACAATAGGTGCATACCACCTATTGCCACTTATGATATATAATTTTCTGTTAGATGTGATGTATCCTTTGATATAGAAACCACATGACTCATAAGGCAGTCTGTCCTGCCACCCAGATCCTATACTCTCTCAATGGTTGCAACATATATAGCAATTGTCTACAGTAATACAAATGTTATATATAATACTCTACCTAATTCCAATTCCATATTGTTCAATTTTACATAACTAAGATTCCACTCAATTCAGTTCTAACTAACTCTAAGTACACTATATTCTACTTGAACTAACTTTGAATACACTCTATAATACAATACATATTTATAATTCTACATTATACAACTCTAAATAACTCGCGTTCTACTATATTAAATTCAAACAAACTCAAAATTAAATTTAAACTAAATTTGATTCCATTTTATTCAAAAATAGTATACTGCATATATTTTTTTCCTAATGTAGAATTATCTGTTTATTAAGTGAAAAAGATATAATAAATAAAAATGTATTGTCAATTAATTTACCAAATATTAAAAAAATTATATTCCTCCATTTAAAAAATATTTTTGCTGAGTAGGCAAATACATAAGTCTTTCACTAATTTCCATACTACTTCATTATAGATTATAACATATAATAAATTAGAATATTTAGAGAAATTGTGTTACTTAACAATTTGAGATAAAAAAATTCCTTTTGTAGAAATTATAATATTATGTGAAATTTGTATTATTTATATGAAAATATACTGGTAACATTTTACAATGAAAAAGTTAATATATGTAACATACCACCCAGTATTAAAATCATGAAAGGCAAATTGCATTAGTGATCAATTAATTTTGTAATTAATTAATATTTTTAATATTTTAAATAAATTGATAATCCTATCTAAAAAGTAGGATATTCTTCTTTAATTAAAGTAGAATAGTGAAATTAGAGTAACTTAGAGTAGAAAAAGTAGAATCAGAGTTAGAGTAGAATAGAGTAAAATCAGAGTTAGTAATAGTAAAAAAAAGTGATGATGAATTCATTTAGAATAATTAATATTTATTCAATAAAGTAGAATTAGGGTTACATAGAATTAAATATTGAGTAGAATTAGAGTTATATAAAAAAACATTGAAGATAATTAAAATGTAATATAGTGGTTTGGGGTTAGTTAGTGCATTTTAGAGTAAAATCAGAGTTTGTTAGGGTAAATAGAGTGGAATCATAGATTGTTAGAATTGAATAGAGTAGACATACAGTTATAAAAGTTATATAAAGTAGAATTAGAGATACATTGTATTTTAAGTAAAATATAGTGGTATCAGAATTAGTAAGAATAGACTAGAGTGGACTTAGATATAATTATAATTGAATAGCAGAATTAGAGTTAGTTAGGTTAGAATAAAGTGGAATTAGAGTTAAGTAATAAATAAATGAAGTGACAAAACAGTTTGTTAAAGTTTAAATAAATACTAATAAAACCCTTTCAGGAAAGTGAAGAAACAAAGAATTATTGATAGACTATATATTCAGTGAAAACTACACCTTCATAATAGTTTGGAAAAAAATAATGGTACATTTATAGATAAAGAAAATTTTATATTGCATAGATAATTCTATTAATTACATCTATTTTAAAAAATATATATATGAGAACAATTGTATTGAAAATTTTGGAAATAAAGAGAACATTAGAAATCAATATTTAGTAAAGAATTTAGATCATTACAATAAAAGAATCAATATACAAAGCATCTTACAAATTAAGTTAAAAATAAAAAATAAACTTTTAACTTAAATAAAATATTTAACTAGATTTCCCCAATGGAACCAATGCAATCTTTAAACCAGGATTCCATCTCCATTTTTAAATGATCTATAAAAGGAATGGCTAATGACTTCTTTAAGTATTCCTTTATTATATTTCTGCATATCCCTGGACCCCCCTCTGGATCCATCACTAAAATAACAGCATTACCATCAGATTATTCAAAAATAATATCAAGTTTTATATAAAATTACTGGCATTAGTATTAGATTTTATAGAATTGATATAAGTTTTAAGCTATAAACTAGTAATAGTTATTAATATTAAGAATATATATTTAATAAAAATATTTTTATTAAATTAATGTTTTAAAAATTTATAATATTTTAGCTCATTTATTAAATAGCCTAAAGAAGTCACTAAGAAAGCTAAGTAAAGAGACATAAAACAAGCCTCACTTCCGTGTATCGAATTCTACATAAAAATAAGTTTCACCCCTATAAAGTACAATTACATCAACAACTCCATGAAGATGATTCAGATAGGCAATTACAATTTTGTGAATGGCTACTTCTACAGGATAATGACTTTGTTAGATCAATTATGTTCTCTGACGAGGTGATGTTCTATCTTAGTGGAAATGTTAACTGACATAATTGGCATTACTGGTCTGACAATAACCCACACTGGGTGGACACCAAAATGCAACATGACCCAGAAATAATTGTATGGGCAGCAATATTTGATGATCGTCTAATTGGCCCTTTTTTTCAGAGAACTGTTACCAAAGATACTTACTTAGCTATGTTATAGGATTATCTCATGCCAATCATTGAGAATTTTACACTGGATCAAATTTGTAGATTGTGGTTTTCAGTAGGATGGTGCTCCACCACACTTTGGTTTAATTGTTCATCAATTCCTGGATGATAACTTTCCATGTCATTAGATAGGGTGCCATGGATCTGTTGAGTGGCCCCCAAGGTCTCCCGACCTGACTCCCTTAGACTTTTTTCTTTGGGGTTACCTTAAGTCAGTTGTGTATTGTAACAGACCAAGAACACTGGAAGCAATGATGCAAAATATTTGAACAGAGATGGCAAAAATCAATGCTGATATGATCCGGAATATTCAAAATTCCTGTTTGAAACATTATAGGATGTGTATTGAACATGATGGTAATCTGTTTGAACAATTTCTGTAAACATTTTAAATATATGCTTTCATATTTTAATTAACTTGTAAATATATAATTTCACCCTGTAATTGTATATAACTTCAGGGTTACCAACTCTCACGCATCGAGTGTGAGTCTCACACATTTATAACCAATCTCATGCTCTCATGCTTAACTACTATAATCTCACGCATACATGGTCCATATTTATATATATACATATGACTACTATAGTAGTCCCCTATTATTCAGAGAACTAGTAATAAGCTTAAATGTTATACAATTTGTTCATTTGACGGTGGGCGGTT
>JAUZND010005904.1:0-10986 GCA_034780555.1 Coelogynopora nodosa | reverse complement strand
TGCCTCCCTCCCTCAATCTCTGCCTCTGTCCTCCACACAGGTCCTATCTGAACCAGCACTCAGTCCTTTCACGATATCTCAACCCCCTGTATGATCCCTGCAAGAGTGAAAATGACTTCTATGCTTGCTGGCCCTCGGCTGCCCCTCAAAGCTTGGTAAGTGTGTCTGGCCCAATCCCTTCCCTTACCTATGATCACTGTATAACAACAACTAAAAACAGTCCACTTCTTTATACTTTATGGATTTGATTGGTCTGATCCTTCTCGTTACTTCAATTGTTGATTTAAATATATTTTATTCATCAATTGTCTGTTAGAATATTTCAACGTCACTGTCGAGTTTCTCTTTGTATATTTATTTGATCGTCTTATTGATAATTTTTTAGCGAAACTTATCTTTCTGTATTTTATTAAAAGATTATATACACAGCAGAAGAGTTCTCATGCTTTTTGAGTTTCCTAAAAAACTCCTGAATTATCAGATTTTGTTTTTCTTTACACTGAAATAAAACTAGTATTTTAAAAATACTTAATTTTCGGACAAATTATTATTTTCTCACAAATTTCGTTTATTGTGTTATATACGTGTCTGAATCTTACACTATGTCTAACACATTTTTATTTTGGGGGATTTCATGTTGTGTATATGTGACCTTAACTTCATTCAATTTGGTCTTTCACAACATCTGGAAAACTAAAACTAGTTATAAACTATTCAAAATCTACTTTGCAACTCTTGGAATAATCTTTATCAGCTCCTAAAAAACGACTTGATAAACAGCTGGAATTGTTCTTGAAAGCTCAACGAAAAACTCCTTGATAACTGCTCGAAAACTCCTGAAAAATTCCTATAGAAACCTCTTTGACAACTCCTGGAATTTAATCAAATGACAAAAAGCGCGGGAACCCTGACCCAGTAACACAGTATACTGTATGTCTTGTTAATTTAATACGGACCGAATCTCACACCCAACACTATATTGTCACCACCTCTTCCCTTCAGAATATCTGGAAGGAACTCTATCAGGGACAGCTGTTCAATCCGGAACCAATTCGTCTCCTGCGGCGCGAGATTTCCGAGGCGAAGGAGAAACAGTTGCAGGCCAAGTCTCGGGTGGTCAAGATGAGAAGGTTTGTCCCCCTTTTGGCCCTGTGGCTGTTGTGTGCATCTGAGCTATAATAGCTATCGATGGCTGATCGAAGTAATATATTGTATACTAAATAGTGAACTAAGTTTTGGTATAAAGCACGAGGGCTAAAATGTTTTTTTTAAATAATTTTTAATATTTGAAAGTAGCAGCAGCGGGCCGACTATTGGTCAGAGTAATGACTTTATACAATGATAACAAACACGGAGATTAAAGGGATATTTGGATGCATCTAGCAGAAAGTTTATAACAATCATAAATAATAAAATTGTATATTACTTAATTACTTAATTTATTTTCTTTGACGAAGAGCGGCCTTCTTCCACTAAACATAATTAAGTGCTTATTATAATATTGAAAATGTTGTATACTTTTAATTTAGCTGATATTGTATGTCACTTAAAGATCATAAAAGATGATTTACTTGAAACCCTTAGTTCCGCACAATGTAGACATAATTGCAACTAATTAATAATTTGTGTCTTGTGATGGTAGTATATATATATATATATATATATATGGGTGGTTCTAACATCACTATTCGAATTTTGAAAATGCGTGTATGATTCGTTTAATATATATTTAATATTATTTTTCATATTGTTTAATATTTAAAAAAATATTTTTTCCTAAAACATTTTATTGTTTAATTGACCATATTTCTTTGAAAATAAGGCTCTTTAAAATGACATTCAAAATAATTATAGAATATACGTCTTACTATTTGAATGAAATCCTGATAACATCTACCTACTTCGTTTATAAGTTGTATATGCTATATATATCTATACATATAATACAATAATAAAATGTAGGACAATGAATGCGAATGGCTTTCGATAATGGAGTTATGTCGAATTTGTTTTCTATTTAAATACTTTAAATTTCTGTAATATGTAGCACAGTAGTAATATAAGTACATCTTCTGCTCCCCACCCCCCCCCCCCGTCCTTCATCCTTCCAGAATCCTGGCTGGTCTGGAACGGGAGGCTATCCAAGCCGGGGTCCTGGCCGGAGGAACCACCGTCAACACCAACGAGGGGCAACAGCAGCCAGCCGGTCTAGTGGGCTGAAGTAGCGGCGGGGGGTGGGGGGCAGTAGAAGAGGGATAGTGCCACACGTCCGTCACCCAACGGCTGAATTGTAGTCAAATTGAGCATAATCTTTTACAGTGCCCACTTTCAGTCGTGTATAAACGACCATCTCGCTTGCCGGGTATTAATAATAATATGTTTACTAACTGGAGTATGATTTGGACGTAGGATTCATCAAAAAGTATCTCATTATGTTGGAATTTATTGTATTTTTTTGTTTGACAAAATTATTTGTATTAATCCATGGGCGAGGAGAAATTCAACTTTAATTTAATTGCTATTATTGTACCATTTTCTTATTAGGAACTGTCCTCCGGCTTCTTTCTGAAGTTTGTCACGAGTGAATCACTAACATTGAACGTGCAATAAACGACCCGATGACTACTGTAATTAGTTCAACTATTATTCTTAGCTGACTCCTTTGAAACTTGTGTCAATTTACCGATGTTTACAGTGACTGGAAAGTATATATAATCTCTCGATATATTGCCGAATTCTTAGTCCGTGTCAGCTAGTGTTATTTAATACTGACACTTGATTGGAACACCTGTACGCTATATCCGAGTTTGTTATATGTGGATTCACATCGTGTCTCGCGCTTCTCGTGTCTCGTGTCTACCTCTCCAGTTGCTATTGTTAGCAAACGATTGTGAAAATCAACCCTTAACGTCGTCGTTGTTTTTCTTTCATTTATCGTTTTCTTATTTTTCGATGAACAACTATTCAGTACATTTCTACTTGTTCGCTAGAGACATCTGTTATCTTTTCAATTACTTTTAACTATTGGTCTAATCACCATATAAATATTGATTTTTTTACATTTACCACCGTACATATTGATTTTAAAAAATCGGTGTATAATATAATATATGTTTATTTCAATTTCTTTTATGCTTTTTATACAAACTTTTGACCTATATTTAGATTTAAAAAATCAATACAATTAGCATAATAATAAATATGGTGTATGTGTCGTAAATATTATACATTCTGTTTTGTGGAATGTACTAGACGTCTGTTGCCTCATCTAAAAGCAGTGGAGTTATCGTAATCAATAATATCGTTAGCTTCCAGTAATAATTAATAATCGTTGACGAATATTTAGGCATCTGTTTCGTTTTTACATATTACAGTCTAATCAAGCATGAACGTTGTACGGTTGAGTTGGTTTAATCTGAATGGTCATAATCCATTTTTGTAGCCCGTATCAATTTCATCGGGGATTTTTTAACCAGGCATTTGTTTAATCCGGAGTTATTTCTCCTAATATTCATATAAAATGCGAACTAGATTGTTTGTCAATTAATCAATGCTAATCAATATTTGAGTTTATATCAACATGTATCTTTACTTAAAGATACAATGCTAAAATTGGATGGAGGTGTATCTTAGTGTATTTATTGATTATTATTTTAATCGATATACTTATATAATATAATAATTTAATATATAATAATATACTTGAAATTATTGATAGTTTGTTGAATATTGTTGTATATATATATGTTGAATGTGTTAACGTACCCAGAAATCAGGCTTAAACGAACTTGACCGTGTACTTGGAGCTTCAAAATCAAAATCTACCAACCGCTTAAGAGTTTGTCGAGACAATAGTAGTAATTCCTTGTCTTTAGGACAGAGTAATACAAATCAAATTGGTAGTTTTAACTGTAGGTGTTCCCGGAGTAAATTCTTATTTTGGCCTACATTTTATAAAGAAAGCTCGAAATCGTTGAATAGGGTCAAATGATAAGAAATGCGCATGTTTTTATTTTCCAATTGTTAAAGTTATTTGATACCTGACATATTTTTAACCGTAATTGGTTCTTTGAGTGATAACTTGATTATCTCTATATTATAGCACGACACAAAATCTTTCAATGTTTAAAAGCGTTGAACTAAAGTTTGTGTGTTGCGAAAGGATAATTATTTAATGTATTTCACGTATAATATATTACCTTGTATATTGTCTATGACTTTGTCTCTTTTATAGGGGTGCAGTATTGAGGCAAGTGGGCAAGTTGAAAATACGGTTGGTGTTATCGCGACCTAAATAGACATTTTTTAGAAAGTGGAGTAAACAGAGTGTCAAAAAAGGGGGAAATGAAGAGAGAGAAGATAGGCAAAATGAGTAGTGTGAAAAGAACAAGAATAAGAGTGCAAGCTGGACGGTAATTGAAATAAATTGAAAAATGCATCTTACGCAACAATAAAAATTCATAATTAATTATTTTCTTGCTATATTTTAAATATTTCCGTGTTATATGCTGCCAATTCTTCTAATTTATATGTGGTAAAATTATGAAATATATAATAGGGTAATCATGGTGGATATTGTCTATGTGTCTGTTTACTGGTACATAATAAGTCTTTGAAATTACTTAAGTAAGTACGTATATATTGTTTACGCGTTCAAGTACTAAGTTAGGATCGCCAGTGTTCGGTTCATAGTCTTTAAAATGATGTATAGTTTAAAATACATATTTTGAAATGTGTTTTTTACGAGGGTCAAAAGGATTTATCAGACCTGTCTAACAAACCCTCTCTGTAACAAACCCTGTTACTATCTCTGTTACTATATAGCAAACCATTATTATTATTTATAAAAAATGTAATTTAAAAAAAACGGCTAAATTTCCTATACTACCATTTTTTAAAGAACTATAAGGTTTTTTACGGACTCAATGTGTTAAATATCCTACACCACTTAAAAGCTTAGAACATAATATATAGGGTGTAATTATAGCTCTTTCCGCGTTTTTATAACAATACTATAGATACACAGATTGTCTAAAATATAACGCTTATTTCCCCGTACTTTGAATCTAAATTATTTTTTAAAATTATAATTTAATCTATTGATTAATCTATTAATCAATTAAATTAATCCATAAACATACAATGTACACAGTATTGTCATATATTCATTATTATTCATACATTCATAATCGAATATGTTTATAAATTGGATTATAAATTGACAAAACGAGACATTCATATTATAATTGAAAAAACCGACGCAATGAGATTGCAGCTTCAGAATGTCATCAAGTAATTTGCACTGCATGTACCGAATTATCAGCGAAGATCTCAATTTGAAACCCGTCAGCAACCGCTAGGTACCCTATATCTAGAATGAAAACCACATAGAAAACCGAGTACGGTGCTGCAGAGAGTTTCTGCGGTGTTCTGAGATGAGGAACATCAAACGAAGATTGCTGACTACAGACGAGAAATGCTTTTACAGTCGACCAATGGGGTGCCCTTCTACCCGTAGATCATGGATTGCCCCTGGTGGAGATGTACCAACCCCAATGGACAAAAAGTTTATGGCGATGATAGCCATTAACTTTAAGAAGCTTAATTTTGTCATAGTTCTTGAACAGGGTGAGACGATGGACTCGGAATGCTATATGCGTTTTCTCAACAATGCATTTGAATCATTTTCCACTTACAATTTCTTTGAGACAAGCACAGACGGCCATTTTATGAGAAAATTCTGTGATCCAACCGCATAACGCTTGTCCTTACGTCTCAATTATGCCACCAAAGACTTTATCGCAGCAAAGAATGGGATTCTTCTGCCACAAGCTCCTTCCTCCTACCTCTTTCCTTTCCAAGTTGCTATATTATTTTATCTTTATCTAATGGTAAAACTATTCATTAACGCTGCTGATATCACACGAGATTTAAGTGATGTCGCTATCAAACTCGGTCAAGTTGTCAATACTGGTACGGAAAAAGCCAATAATACGCGTCATTATTGTCAATCGGTCCGGACTGCTGAAGGGAATTCACAAGTATACATTTTGGTCATCTATTATGACCAAGCGATTAAATAACTGGGTGGCTGAGAATGGTCAGCTGGCTATTGAAAAAAGTGACTATCCTAATCTTTACGCAGGAATCACTCACTTTAAGAGTCAGATTAACAAGGCTCCCTACTCAACATCGGATCTACCTCTGAGGTTAAACGATTAGTGTCATTCACTTTACCTACAACTACTTTTCACGTCAGGATAAATATCATGTTAATCATAGAGTAGGGATACCTATGATATCTTTACTCTGTATATGATAATTAACTGATTTTAGGAATTCCATGCTTAGAAAGTACGAAGATGCGAAGCATGAAGCATCCGAGTACTTTCTGAATAGCATGGAAATCCATAAATCAGTTAATTTACCATATTTATTTTACTATTTACTGTAGCGTACATTCTCTAGAGAAAGTACATTCTCTAAAATTTTGAATTTTGTTATGTTTAATAAAGGTTTATAAATAACAGCATTTTCTATTGAAATAATCTATCCAGTTATACGATACAGAGTACAGTAGATAGTAAAATATATGATGTTAATAATGTGCAAGGAAAAATGCATTCGGAATTGAATCAATCTAATTGGATTATATTAAAACACCAATTAGGTGATTATATAATCACAATCAATAATACAAATTATTTTATAGTTAAAGCATTGCTTGAGTGCAAAAATGTAAGTTTATTATTTTAATTTGAAAAATTAATATCACACTCGTTTATTATTAATAAAAAAGTTTTTACAAAATCGTCTTGTACATTTAGTTAAAGAATAAAATCAGATTTCTTACTAATAGAAACTGAAATATTAACACAGATGGCTGAAGAAATATCCAAGAAAAAGATATTCCGCATTTGGAATTTCCTTCACTGTACATGAAAATTACCTGATTACGTCGTCAATGATTTTTCTGATTAACTATATCCAGTAGTTTAGTGTGAGTAACGAAATAGATTATAAACAAGTAATTTGAAGTTGACAATTTTGAATTTATTATAACCAACGCCAATCAAGCAATACAAGTCAGTAGATTACCCAGACAAGTAACAGTGAAACAGTTGAATAACAGTTAGAATGTAGCCTACAGTTTGTGAAATGACAGTTTTGAAACATGATACTGTTTTGCTTCGTGTTTTTTTCTGCACATTTCGTCGACGCTAGAGGGTTAACTTCGTTTGACGGTTGCGTTATTTTTTGCGAAGATCCCGAATTATATAGAACAGTCTCATTTCCTTTTCAAACCAGTTTCGGTGGATATATGCTTGATCAGCAGCATTGCTGATTCGGCCAGTTTTTAAACAAGCAACTTCTTTAGGTACCCCCGCTTTTACTAGTCTGCTTTATGCGGTTCTTCTCAAACTGGTATTGCTGTAAAATTCCTAGTCACCCTTGTTAGGAATTGATTTTATTATTTTCTTCGTTGTTTCAATGGTATGAATTCCACTCGAGGAATTTTTTGGTTTTTCTGAAAGGGGACAAAGATAAAATGACTTGCACGAGGCATTTTCTGGTCTCTTGCTAATGTACTCCTTGTAAAGGTTTAGCACACATCTTTTTCGATTTTCAAGATTTGCGTAGATCCGAGTCATTTTCGGTTCCATGTGAGTGAAAGTTATACAAAATATGTTTCTTTTTTATATACGTTCAACATGTTGAATATACTCCAATCCTTCTTTGTCTTTCTTTAGCATTAATTACGAATTTGCCCCAAATTCCAAATCATGATGTTCTTTCGCTGCCCAAAGACTTCAATGAATGCCCAAGTGTTCGTTAGAGTTGTCTTGGATTTCACACTCCAAATGTGCCATTTTCCCAAAGTTGATCTTCTGTGTTAAAATTGATTGGGCTCGCTCTTTTCTTTGGTCTTATAATATTTATAGTTATAAGTTATATTGACAGCAGCTGCCGATTTTTGTCATTTGAGAATCTAGACACTCTCTAATGAACTGGAATTCACGATCAATAAAAAAAGAAAAGACCACTTCATTTCGGAACGAAAATAAAGTTGAATCATTGAAGCGATTCTTTTTAGCGTTTCAGGCGGGTACATTGCTTTGTTTTTCTATCGTACATCTGCGAATAAATATGTTAAACAAAAGTCCAACTCACTTACGATAAATTCTTCTACCTCTTTGTAAACTTTTAATCCGCCATCAGTTCGTACTTTCCATTCATAAAACCAACCTCGAAATAAAGAAATTGCCCACTTCATTTTGTTGCGTGTGTTATCAGGAATTCTTTTCCTTATGTCCTCTTTGATTTCTTCTTCGGTAGCGATGTGAAACCTCAAACTAACGTCATCTCCAGAACCACTTTGGTTTTTTAAATGTATTTCATCTCTTGTTTTCGTCCATAAATAATCAAATGTGTCATCGTCCAAAAATAGATCTAACTCCGTCGTAAATTAAATATAAAACGACTAATAATATATGGAGGTAAAAGTTATTAAAATTCAGAATTATTATACTGACTTCCGTAGCTACCCAATCGATAGACTCTACCTTAGACTATTAGACTTTTTTTTCTTGCAAATAATAATCGAAATAGACGTTTTCAAAATACTTTTAACACTAATTTTTACTGCATTTCGGTCCCAATTTACAACATAATGACAAATCAACTCATGTATAATAACACATATATAGTTCGTTATAAAACGATCTATTCGATTAATTGGTTTCTATATTACTATATTCATTAGGAAACCTAATAGTAACAAAAAAACGTATAAATTTAGAAAATGATATAGGAATTTTACATGCAATAAAAAAGCTGATTTCTTTTTGCCAACAAACTCAATTACGTGCTGGCACTGATTAGTTAATTTTTTCAACACAATATGCGTAGTATTGACTCTGGTCGATTTCAAGTATTTAAGCATGCTAAATAATATAGCATATCTATATAGTGTTTATATTGAAATCTGTGATATCTACTGAAATAAGTATCTACTGTGTAATAAGATATAGGCCTACTTATTTGTAGATGTTTATTAATATGAAAAACTCGTCAGCATAATATGCATTGTATATCAATTATTGAAATATTTTAAATTTATGTAAGCAAACAATGATCAATAATGTCAAATGCCTGAAAAAAAAGGCAGCAATGTGCATTACCATGCCGAAAAATTAACATTAATTAACATTAACAGAAATTTAAAATATTTTAATAATTGATATACAATGCAAATACCATTTGAATTTTTCGGCAAGCAATATGCAAAAATTCAGCCGCTATCGCGGCTTCAGCTTTGCATATTGCTTACCTCAAAATTCAAATGGTATTCCTACATTGCTGCCGCGTTTTTTCGGCATAAGTTAATGTCTATTGATTGTGTTAACATTACGAATGATTTAAAATTGAAATGCAGCTATACTGCATTATGCAATATAGAGACTGGTATTACAAAATCAATTTTAGTAGAATCAATAACTTCTACAGTTATCCCCAAATGTAGAAATCCATTTTTTATAATTACGTGCAAAATATTTGTTTGAAATGTCAAATAGATATTAGTCTTGCATTTTTAATGTACGTACATTCAAATTTTCAATTGATTAGTAGAACGTTAGTTTGTCATGGACATGAAACTTATGCTATTACTTGTCACAATACTTCACAACTTCAGCACAATGGTCATTAGTAGCAACCTTTGTTGTTTTAATAAAGATGTGAAGACTTACTTGGTACGGAACATGAATATTGAGGATGTAAATTGGAAATTTAACGAATGGTTTAATATTGACTTTATACAACAAGAGACCGCGTACATTCGTGTGCAGCACAATTTTCATAATGCGCAATACAGCTTGATTAACTATACATACGGATCAGATTATTTCAGTATGGGGTACAAAATGGGAAGCTTGAATAATATTGCTAATGATATAAGTGGTATTTACTTCAACAAAACTAACAACGCTGGCAATACTTTCAATTGGAAAATGAAATGTACCATAGGCAGCATGCGATGCCTTACTTCTGTTCACCAAAACTCCAATTGTTTTAAAAGAGTAGTTCATCAAGAAATAAATGTTGTGTATTTGTATGAGAATTCAGCCACTCACAGGTTGGCATATGAAATATATTTTGACAAGCTAAACGGCACATGTCAATTAAGGGAACTGCAGTTATGGTTTAGGGACTACCTATACCCTATGCGTACAAGTTTTAGATTGATGTTAAGGGAAGTGGCATAACTTGATTAAATGAAAAAATTAGATTTAATTGGTACACTGTTATATATATATATATATTTAATTAGTTACTATTTCAGAAACATAACTATGAGTCTAGTAACCACTGTCCTAAAAGTCATCCAAAGTAGTTTTTAATATTATTATAATATATTAAATTTTCAGAAAATATTCAGAAAATGTTAACGTTGAATTTGTTCATTTAAATTTATATTAATCATATGTTGTAATAAAATTTATTTCATTGTGTTATGTATTCTCTTTAATTATTTTAATTGTTTCAAATGTTATCTTTATTGATGTACAATATTTTTTTATCTTTCTATTTTTATAATGATGTCATATTAAAAAAATAGATCAATTTAATACTTCAACAATATTCTCCATCGTATATAATATTGGATAAAAGTTATTTCTTATAAATGGCGTTATGTCACTTAAATCTTTTTCGTATAGTATAAGCATTAATAAATAAACGAAGATTTAAATTTATGTAGTATACAAATACTAAACATAATTATGCTCTATATTATAGTATAGTATTCTATTTCAAATACATATACAGTATGTCACAAAAAATAATAATATTTAAATGAAACAATAAAAATAACTAAATTAATAATAAACATATTTAAATATTTAAAATTATTATTAGTATAATACGTACCGCGAATAGCGGGATTATAAAATTCGAGAGTTGCAATTTAGTCCCGAGGGCTTTAAA